>VXCM01001896.1:104544-226878 GCA_014773175.1 Lucifuga dentata
CACACACACACACACCCCCGCCCCTCACCCCACCCAAATATTTGATGTTTTTTTCTTCTTTGGGGTGAATATCATCTCAAGTCTAAATCACAAGCACATAAATTAAAACTCAAGAGAGCCATCTGCTGTTTGTGGCTGTAATTAAAGATGTGGACTCATAGGAGAGCAGAGCGTCGCTCTCATTTGCTTTCATTCTCCACACACATGAAGCACCTGTTGATATCTGGCTATAACTGTAAGACAATGTGGTTCAATTATTAGAATCACAGCTAGGTGAAGGTCATTCTTATTCATTCTTATCTGCAATCATGCCTGAGCAGAAATATTTACCATTACAGGCAGTGAAATCAGAGTGTTGTTGTTTCTATTGGCTGGTGGAAATCCTGCTTACAGCATTAAAATGCATATATGTTATCACATAATTTCTTACCAGGAATTCACATTTAGATCAATTTAAAATCCATATCATATAAAATCATGCTTAGGTAGATACAACTGTGTTTACAGTATATTTTTCCTGCACTCCGCTCATTCTGTATGCATGCAGTGGCTGCACAGAGTTACGGTCTTGGATGGATGAGGTTTAGAAGCCCTGATGGGAGGCGCTGCAGTTAATGCTGCAACCAGCAGCGGACACTGTGAGCTCAACAATAATCTCCCTCTACCACAACAACCGTACCAGCTCTGCTAAAACCCCGATTCTCCACAGAAAACTCTCCTGTATCAGTCCTCTTCCATTAAAATCCTAAATGCTGGGTGTACTGGGGTATTTGCATTGCTTGATTGTACAAACGAAATCTAAATAAATGCAGTATTATACTACAGATTCAGTGAATATCTCATATTAGACTTTATGTTAAGCACTTTATTTATTTATTTTTACAGAAACTGTTGAGGTCCCCTTTTCTCTATTAACTAATGCAGCCATAGAGTATTTTTAAAGAGGGTTAGTATTGTCATTCTTTGGATTCTAAATGATGATTAAATAAATACTAGTCTCTTAAGCAAAGTAACAAAAACAAATTAAGGTAATAATAAAAAAGGGTATCATTTGGAATAAGAAATTGGTCAACAGTGAGTTGAAAATATGAGACAAATGGCACAAGGAACCCAAAGTGAAAGCATACAATGCATTTGTTTAGCTGAGACTTCTTTCTTCTGCTGGCTACAGGAAACTAACGTGACTTTTGGAAATGCAGATAATTTATTATTGTCTAGCATTCTTTGTTTTCCTCAAAGGCGTAAATCACTGTTGCTGTGTTTGAGTAGCACAAATATTTCTATAATTTCTACAAATGCTAAGGAGAGGAGAGGAGAGGAGAGGAGAGGAGAGGTATGCAAAATTAGTCTGAATGCATGAACAGTCATAAGATTTCTACTCAAATGGCAAACATGGACATATGTTACATGGAAACTTGGGAAGTCTCATCATCCCACATATTGGAATTAAAATATTCCATGAGTCCATTTGGAGAGAATGCATGAAAATGTTGACGTCAAATCCCAAATCAAATCCACAAGAAATGCACATATCCATTCACAAAATGAAACAAGGGAGCACATACCTACATTTCTTTTCCTCCTACATGTGAATGTGTGAGAGTCCATAGCGGCCCCATTCCAAAACTCCCTTGGCTGAGACCTTTTTCTCAGTCTTAACTTCCAATGGCTTCTAATGGGCCATTTATAGTGTCCATACCAGGATCTAACATGGTTACGGTGAACTGACAGTCCGCCCCAAACTGTTCACCTCAATTTGTCTAAGAACACTCAACACCTCAGCATTCTTTACGTTGGAGCTCAGTGAGAAACGCAGTTAGATTAATGCATTTGGACATCGTGGACACAAATGAAATGGGACAGAAATATTGCCTTAGGATCTTATTGACAAGGAATTTGACTATTGCCCAAGAGGACAAATGCAAATGACCCAAGAGTTTGTACTCATCAACACAGCACAAAATACCAGCAAACATAATGCCAAACACATGTAACCCATATACAAAACCCAAACACACCACAGCCAAGGCTCGGCAAAACAGAATCTGATGAAGACTTATGAAGCCGCAGTTTCATCAGGTCAGAAAATTCTAATCAAATCACCTACTTGGAAATCACATTACTGTTAGTTAGATGACCTGCTGCTGAGCCACAGCAAATGTCACCCAATAGGACTGAGATAAACAGCCCATTTGATTATTGCTATTAGTTTGCTTTGGGCGCTGTTCCTTTATCACTTGTCCTGATAGGAGAAAGAGTCAACTAGATTCAGCACTTCTCAGCCCAGAACCCTGAAATAAAAGAAGCTTAATGTGCTGAAATCAAATGAAATTGCATTATTAAAGACAGAGTTAATTTAATTTGAAATGGAATAGTGAGTTTGCTTAAGTAGGATTTATGTTATTTCCCCGTTTTCTTCCTCTTCTTTATCTTCCCCTAAATACTGTAGGATTTTAAATGCAAGACCTAAATTATCATATACTGAGGCAATGAAGAGCTCAGAGAGGCTGCTACATTTCACAAGTGTTCTACAATGTGGATATCCAGGCTGTGTGACTGTACATTTGTGTGTGTTCCTTGAGTGTATGTGCCTTATTTGTTTTGCTAGATGATAATCAATCAGAGGAGTGTGCGTCAAGAGTGTATAAGCGGAAGTGAAATGGTTAGGAGTGCATGTTGAAGGCCTGTTTGTGGGTGATTACCATGAGGCACATTTTGATGACAAAACAAAAATGTTAAAATTGTCCCGAGGATGGTGACGGAGAAAATGCCATGAGATCATTTGAAATAAAAATGTATTTTTAGTTGCAGATTAACTTTACTTAGTAAGTATATGCAATCTGCCTGTTACATAATTAATATATCTTGCATGCAAATTTGACATTTTTGTCTAATGATGGCACTACATGAAAGCTCATGGAATGTCCAAAATGAAAAAAAAAAAAAAAGTTCCTGCTCTCAGGAGCATCATTGTCACAACTATCTAACCATTTTGATATTTATTGTGCACAAGTGGGAATTTGGTCCTGATGGTGGGAAAGGAAAGGTCAGGTTGCCACAAACATTAGGATTCAACCTCTGAGGACCATGAATATCCATAGCAAATTTTATGTTAATCCAGCCATCAGTATTTAAGGTACAGTTCCTTGTCATATATAAGTGTTGCATCAAGGGGAAATTTTGGCATGACAGTGGTGCTGGACAAAAGATGAGGGGGCAGTAATCATCCTCTGCGGACCAAGATTTTACAAATAACATGGGCAGTTATTGATGTTTGGGTACTAACCATCTTCAGGCTCTGCTTCACTCCCAAACAATAAGCTAGTCTGAAAGAATAAATTAGGTCAGAAATAATAAAGTCTTTAGTTTCATTGCTACAGACTGTTCAAAGGACTGTACCAGAGACTTTGTATGTTTAAGCCCAATACTACCCACATACATGTCATATTACTGACAACCATTTTACAAAACATAAAATCATATTATAGTTTCCTGTTTCAAATGTTCAGATGATACACCCACCTTAAAAATTAATGTTTCACCTGCTAACACCTATGACCATATGTAGAAGGGACGGTTGTTTTTAATTTTTTGGTAAATGTCATCTTCTCCTGGGGACTATATTCCCTGGCGGAGACATACATTTTCACCCGTGCAAATCCACGTTGGATCAGTTAAATGAATTTACTTTGATAAAAAATTTAATAGACGTCTTCATTGTGATGGATCATTTATCTCAAGCATGTTTCAAGTTACTGTAAGTTGATTTTATTAGCATACTGGAATGAATTGAAGCCAATCGCAACCAGGAAGGTAGGAAAAACAATTCTAATATTTATGCTCCAGTAATATGTTTTGGAACATGGTTGTCAGTAACGTAACATGTATGCGAGTTATTGGGCTCAAACAAGCAAAACCACCAGTATGGTCCTTCATATTACCAGGAAACCTTCAAAAGATTTAGCCAGACATTAAGTTTCCACTCATGTACCTTTAAAACGCTGGTTCATCATCTCATGCCGCGTGTCATAAAATAATTTAAATGTACATCTCATAATGGCCTCTAGGTGTACTAAATATGCCACAGCAGAATACGTATGGCTGCATTTCAACGTCTCTCTGCGGCGAGCATGATGGAGTGCTGCCCTTCTCTGGGGGACGAGATTAGAGCGAGCCTGAGGTGTGGAGCCCTCCGACAGAGACATTAATGAAACAGCGGCTTCATACTGTGAGCACTCCACTCGCAAATAGTATATTCTCATTAAAAAGAAAAAATCTGTTATGTTGCTGAATGATACATAAAACACAAAACATACACATTATACACACTGAGCAAGCAACGATGACAGAAATGCAGTCAAATAAAGGGTGAGATCATTAAGGTAAATAAAAGGCACATCTGAACATGATGCATGGACTACTTCAGTCTGGTGAGGCCTCATAAAGACAGCTTGAGGTTAGATTAGGGGTTTCCATGGTGATAGTTAATGGAGAGGCCTAATTGGGTCTTGTAGGCAACTCTACTATTGGAGAGAAAGGTCAAGTGGATGGATGTAGAATATCTTGACAATGGCTGAAGGCTTTTTCACCATTTGCCCAGACTTTTGAACATTTAAAGAAAATTTGATTACAGTGAGTGCCAAAAGCAATTGTATAAAAATGGCATTGATTAGATGCGACCCTGCAGCCCTTCCCAGCAGCGATTGGTTAACTACTCAATAATAGCCCTGAATTACAAACAACTTGGTTCACATGGTGAATAATCTGGGAAGAATCAACAAAACAAATGACAGGATTTAAGGACACTGAGGCAAAGTTCCGTTTCGAGCTTCAAAGCAACCTGAACACAACCAAAATGTGGCTCAATGGAAAGATACATTGAATGTCGTATACATCACAGAGCACAAATAAAGAAGTACAGCAATAAAGAACACGAGTAAAACCAGTCCTTTGGCCATGTGATAGGAAAAGAGAAACTACAACATGTCACGGATCATCAAAACAAAGATTACTTGGAAACAAACACCACCCTAGTGTTTGAACATCTCAAGGACTGAGACAGACGGGCACATGAAGAAGAAAAAGAGAAAAATGTGACAAATGGGTTCAAAAAAGACAGAAATACAATTAAAACTGAATGTCACAACAAATAGACATGCAGAAGCAACACAACGCTATGTCACAATTCACTGAGGACATAAGAAGTCGGCATGTTCATCACACGCCTCCTCTCTGTACTCTCTGTCCCCATAGAAACACACACACACACGCGCGCGCGCACACACACTCGGCTCTATCCTTTGATCCTATTTTAAGTCTGCAGCAGTGACAGAATGTGCCTTGTCAGCAGTGCTGCAGAGTGAGGTTCCTTGGAGAAGCCCTGGGCAGTGTGGGAGAATATCAATTAGTTCAAAGCCCCCCGGCAGGCCTGCTTCTGGAGCTGAAGGCTGACACTGAGAGTGTGTTTGTGTGTGTGCGCGTGTGTGTGCCTACCTATATGTTTGCTTGGTAAATGCAGAGAGTGTAGGGAAGCAGGAATGCACATTAATATAAGGGAAAAGTTTTTGAGACAGGAAGTAAACTCTGGGAAACATAATGGCAATGAGGGTGACATTAGGTCAGCCAAAGGTCACTTAATGGATTTAAAGATATCAAATACTGCAGGAAAATCAGGTCGACACAAATAGCTGTTAGCATAATAATTTTCTGAGCCAAATTCTAAAAATCAAATTGCCATCTTGATCTCAAACCTAATCTACCAATAAAATCATTTTGTAGGTAGACCAACAACATTGGTTTCACTTTGGAGGGTTTTTCCTCATTTACCACAAATATAACAGACATACAAGATCAGACACATATATACACATACACACAAAAATTAGATGTGAGGAAGAAGAGAAGCACAGAGAGAAAGAGAGAGAAACCTAGGCAATATCTTTTGCTTGAGTTATATTCTGTGTTTTATCCAAAGCTGCTCAAAATAGAATAACATATTTTCCCCTAAACAAGCATTTACTATGTTTTTCCAACACTATTTTTGCTAGACTAGATAGATAAACTGAAGTACTGGACTACCAAGCATCAGCTGAAAAGCTGATGATGGAAATTAACCACATCACCATGCTGCTTTGTAAATTCATCATAAACTTTCTGTATGACAAGATGAGCAATGCCAATATATTAATATTATAATCCAACCAATGGCTATGATATTATATCTAATTAGTGTTTTATATAAAACCATGTTATAATATTTCCAGAATGGTCTGATAAGCTGCGCTCATATAACATGCACCATAGATCTCCAATGAGACACAATGTGAAGACCTGAGTCGCAGCTGATTGAGTGCAGCAATAAAGTTTCTCCAGAGACAATGAAAGGTTAATGATGTCTGTAACAGCCAAAGTTATGATGCTGATGGTCATTAGCTGCAGCTGCACTTTGGCCACTTTGACCCTTTTGATCCCGAGAATAAAGTAAAAACCGACAGATGATATATTGCCATTACAGAAAGTGTGTTGTGTGTGTGTGTGGTGACAGTGGGCCAAGAAGTCCAACAATTAGTCTGATGTTAATACTCTCTAGTATGACAGCAGTCATTATCCAGCAGCCATTACCACACACACTCACACACTCACCGCCTATTAAGATCAAATGTTACGTCTGCTCTCAATACATCAGACACTTTCTGTTCCACAGTATCCACTCAGTCGTATCAGAGGCGTAATATAATGCTGTTAAACAAGACAGTGTTGCTTTGTGATTTCTGAAGACAATAAGCAGAAATTTGTAAGTGTCTGTAAATTTGCACCCTCTAGAGGGCTAAAAGCTAACTGAAATTATGTTTGAAATTTTGAAGAACAAAGATGGCAGAACATTAAGAGTGGGACCTTATATGAGTCCGACATGGTTTTGTGGGGAAAATATATCAAATCTGAGTCTCAATTTAGAAATTTGTTCAAACTAACTGAAGTTATTTGAATTAATAGATAGTTTTATTTCTTCCATCTGAGCCACCTGAGGCTGCATGTTGTCTCGTTTGTTAAAATTTGTTGGAGCTGCCCTATTGGCTCTGCAGCAAATAGCTGTCAGATACTAGTGAAAAAATAAATAAATTAGCTAGAGATTTGACCATGCGGCACAAAAACAGGAGCTCTCAGGAGAAAGTTGTTATTAAAGCAATCGACATGATACAAACAGGGAATGTGGAATCCCTTCACTTTCCCTTGCACAATGGTTTTGGTGATTCTGTAACACATTAAATGATGAGCACCAAGTGCAGCTAAATTCCATCCACAAACAAGGGCTGTTTTCAAAAAGCTGAAAATGTCACTAAACTATGCAATATTTCATCATCTCAACTGCTTCATCAGGAAGAACATTTTCCTTGAGCCATCTGAGAACATGGTTATTGGCAGCAATGATACAAAAAGGCTGACACACCTTGCTGACATGCATGTTTATGGCAATATTTTATGCAGTCTGGACATTGCTGCCCTAATGTGGATGTCCATCAACAGCAACCCAAAGACAAAATATAGGGTTCCATGGCATATAACTCTCCAAATCTTTCAAAACTGGGCTTTCACTATTGTGTTATGTTTTATAAGTTGAATTTATAAGTTTTCAATGAAACATAGCTCTACATTTTACAAACAAACCCACTCAAACACTGGAGTCTGAAGACAGTTGATGTTAACTCAAGATAATGCAGATCACTTGTACTTCATAGATGGATGGTACGACATGTTAAAAACAAAAGGTGACGACAGGCACTTTAGGGAAAAGAAACACTCTGCTGTCTCCTGAAACCAAAAGTTTAGGTTATATTTAGACAGTGTCTCTGGCCTTGATTGACCCCACAATTTTAGTGTCAAATCAATCAAATGTTATGTTGTGTTTGATGATGGTACATTTCTTTTACTTCAAAATGTGCAGCATAAAAAAAAAAAAAAATNAAAAAAAAAAAAAATCCCTTCATCCATCAACTTTTATGCTGGTTTATCCTGTGCAGAGTTGCAGAGGGTTGGAATGTATCCCAGCATGCAATGCGTGAGAGACAGGGTAAGCCACAGACAGGTTGTGAAAACAAAAAGATAGACAGATGCTTTCACTCATTCTGGCAGTTTTAGTGTTCCTCACCTAACCTGCATTCAGACGGAAACCAGAGCAGCCATAGGAAACCCACACAGACACAGGAGGAACATACAAACGCCACACAGAAAACCTGAGCTGAGCTAAGCTAAGACTTAAATCCAGGACCTTGATGCCCTGACAATGCAAACAGCTGAGCCACCATGCCATCCCTGTTCAAACAAAACATCCAAAATAATGCATAGAAATAAGCCATCACATACTTTAAAGCTTTTCTGAGGCATATCACATCAACATTTATCCTGTATGTGTGCGTCTGTGTGTGACTCTCTTATATGAAAACCAACTGCATATAAATTCTTGTATTTTGTAAAAGGTTTTGAAGGGTGAAAAATCATGTCAAAACATTTGCTGAAAAACAGCAGGAGCAAAGCTAAAATCAAAATGTTTCAAAATTTTCTCTCAGGTAATACCACCTAATTGCCACTTGCCAGCTTATTCAAAGGCAGTAACATTGTGACAGGCAGTAATAAAGCGGCAAAAAAAATGCACGATTCCCAAAACATGGCTGCACAAGCTCCTGCACAGATGGCTCACTTGAACGCAACACCGGGACCCATCAGTCAAGTCAGTTATTTCCAGTTTTAACAGAAGTGAATCTGTTGTTTTGTTTACAACAAAGGACATTGTATTATGTCATGTGGGTATAACCTTTAGTTGGAAGCTAAATTATAAAGTTCATCCAGCTTGGTGGATGTACCGTATCTATCTCAGGCTCCTCAAACTGTCAACAAAACAAACATTTTCTCTACAATTATCCAGTTCTGTCTTCATTTTGATCACATAAAATGGCATGTTGCATGAAAAGCTTATATAGTCTGAAGTTTTTAAAGTTATAGCAGCATTTTCTTAATATGAAAATTATGTTAAATACACAGCAAATGACATAGTGCTGACTTTTCAGCTCTTCATGTCAACCTTAAATTGCTTCACTGCTTTTCAGCCACTAGAGGGCAGTGCAGAGCTCAGCAGGACTCCTCTGCAGGATCACAGTCTTGATGGGGGTGATCTGCACAAAGATACACACTCACTACATCTGTTCTAGAGAGACTGAATTAAGGTTCAAGTTGTCTGATGGCAACAACAGTGTCAAAGAGGCAAAAGAGCTACAAGAAACCACATCAAGCTGAATATGCAATGAGGTCAAGACAAGTCCTTGTGAAACGACTCCGTGAATTAAACATAGGTTCAAATTCCAGGAGACCTCTTATATTTTCCTTTTGTAAATTCCACAAGACATCCAACTGTTAGAGCACAAAGACTGAACAAAACTGAAACCTTTTCACAGAAACACAATATTTCCTTAAAACAACTAAGATGCCCTCAAGTGGCCAAAACAAACCACATCACACACATTCTGTGTTTAAATGTCTGACAACGACAGTCCTCTGTGGTAAAGTCTCAGTCAGTCAATAAAATCTACCAGTCTACATGTTAATACATTAAAGTTATGATGACATAAGGTTGTGCAGCTGTAATTAATGTTAAAGTGAGTTAAGTCGTAAACTGACCGTAAGCTTCTGGAAGCTGGAAAAACACCCATTGATCCCCTGTGGCTAGAATTAGTATTTGCTATACATGTATGTATAGATGTGTGTGTGTGTGTGTGTGTGTGTGTACATGTGTGCGACTGAGACTGAGAGAAGAAGAGAGAAANTGTGTGTGTGTGTGTGTGTGTGTGTGTGTGTGTGTACATGTGTGCGACTGAGACTGAGAGAAGAAGAGAGAAAGGGAGAGGGAGTGGGTAAATAAAGAGAAATAAAGGAAGTTTTGAAAAAAAAGATAAAAACGGGCATTTCATTTCATTTTTTCACTTTATTTCAATATATTACACAACAGAGGCACAGAGGTCTCTGTGATCTATAGATCAGAGCCTAAGGACACACAGTTTCCAATAGCAGTCAGTGGTGCAGTGCCGTAGCATCACACTGCATAGACCCCCCCCCCCNCCCCCCCCCCACACACACACACACTCTGAGTGCCAAGCACAGCTGACACCAGTTGCGTTTTTGTGTATTTAACGTAGCATTAGCCTTTACTGATTGATTGTTGACTGTACACTGTGCCAAAACAACTGGACGGTTATTAATGGCACAGATATGAACGATCTCAGTCATAGACCTCGCTTTGGTCTCTGGCTCTGAGCCCCAGGTTAAACTAAAAATACCAGAGTTGATACTCTGGTGCCAATACTGAATACCAAAGAGGTTAGAGTAATATCAAGCACACAGTTTCAGCTCTGATTTTCAAGTTCCATACAAACTTTTCTGATCTGGGACAAAAATCCCAGATTGGACCTAAATTGCTGCTTGTGTCCATCATCAGTGCTTGTTAAGTTCCAGCAGTTCAGAGATGCATCCTCATCCAGTCTTTAAATTTTTCCCATCACCCTGGCATTTTCAAGCAAGTTTGAAATTATCAGTAAAAAATTTGAGATGTTCTTCTGGTTAGAGTAGATTTATGACAAGTTCCTAGAACAGCAATGAGCAAAAGCCAATGAGAGCATAAGAGGAAGCACAAGCTTCCAAAATAAAACGCCATTTTTTGTCTTTGTAAAAAATGGCGCCGACACAACTCAAATCGCAAGCAGCTCCTCAATATCATCTCCTCCCAGCATCTACACTCAGTTCTGTGTGCACCAAAATATTGTCAATACATAAGATTACAGCAACTGTGTATTGCGCAATTCAATGATTTGGGGATTTCTGAAATCATATAGCATAAGAATAAGTATTATCATTAATTGGGAAGTAGATAAAATGGCTAAGTGGGCGAAACTCAGGACAACCGCCAGGACGGTGAGAATCTGTTTATGCTAAAGGGCCAAATTAACATATATGTAGATGAGAATAATGAAAGAGACTCATAATGTAGACTTGGATCGATTAGACTCAAGGGATGAGTATCTTTAAGCAGCTTCCTGCTCGATGTCAACTGAGAGATGATAAAAGGAGGAGAAGTGAAAAATCCTTCTGTCAAATAGAGTGTTTCATTTGCATGTCTGCTGTTAGGGCCTAATGAGAAATGACACATTTGTAATTACAGTGGACTATAATTAGCTGATGTGTAAGTGAGATGCCAGAACCCAGGTCTTTATGACTGGGCTGTACATGGAGGGAGGGTGTGTTGAGCCATTTTAAATGGAATAAGAAATGGCAACAAAACTTAAAGTTTCCAGGAAATGTTTTGAGATATTTCTGGAAGGACTTGATTTGTTAACTCAAAATTAAGCAGCACAAAAATGGCAGATTTTGGCCTTTACTCTGTTGCTGTTATAGTCACCTTCCTAAGGGGGCAAGTAGCCCCAAACCATGCACATAAAATGCCCCTAGACCACCATTCTCTTGGTATTTCCACACAATGGATGGGTAGACTAGATCACCCAAAAATCTATGACTTCCCCAAATAGAAATGGATCCATTTACAGAGAGATATGATGTGACTGTTATATAAAATTACACAAAATTGACATTAACAATTTTTATATAACAGTAACACATAGCGCTGAGAATGACATCATCCTGATTGTCGCACATGACAGAACAGATCCCAAGTAGACAGGAAAATATATCCAGGAGCACAAATAACAATGGAGAAAAGGTTTTTTTTTTTTTTTTNGTTTTTTTTTTTTTTTTAATTTTATTACATGGGACCTTTGACCTTCTGTTTACTGCATGTGGTCAAATATACACAGTTGCTCTCTTTTTGTTCTGGTAAAACATCTATTTTAGCAGAATTCATGCTGTAGCTTACCAGATGAATGAAAACTGATGAACATTATGAAAGCACCACAAAAAATACATGTCATCACGTTTAACAGACAACCTCCTAGCTAAACCGCCGGTCACAATAACAAGTCAATTTCCATCACACAGCAGCATCGCAGCAATACATCCTTACGGGTTAAAGCATGTAGCCAATGACCGTGACAAAGTGGTGTCTGTTTCCCAGAGGATGCACGTCGCACCATTAAAGCAGTGTATCCATGTTTTTCCAGCCGATACGGGAGCTGACCTTTTGACACCGTTCCAAATATAGCAGCTCAGGGAAATAAAAAGGAGCTCCTGGGAAAGATGAGATGCTTATAACATACAGGTGCATGCAAATGTCTGAATTTTATCCTTTCCTGTTCATCCCTATACAAGATACAACCAATCTCCTGTATTTCAAACCTGAGCCACAAAGTCTAACAATCCGAGTTCAATTAGCTCAAAAAAAAGCTCAATGCTCCTCAGCCCTGATAATCTGCAACAGAGAAATTCTGATGTCAAATCCCAACAAACACTGATACACACACAAACATACACACACTACACTGCCCTCTCCATCAGCCCCGACACCTGGTCAATTTCTGCACAGGCAAATGCGCTCTTTTCCTATCGACAAGATGAGATTAGATTGGTTTAACTCATCTATCTTATAGAGAGCTCACGGTCTCGTCTCCCCACTGACTAACAGCAAACAGGCTGCTTTCCGTCAAGGAACAATTACAACCACTGCATGCTTAAATGCATTTGTTAACAGCGTAACAGCTCGTTGTCCTCACCGTCAGCGGCAGCTTGTGCTGGTGAGATCCTGCTTGATGTGAGGAGAGGATGAATGTGAAAAGAACATTACATGAAGAGCTGTTTTTTTTTTTTTTTTTTTTTTAATACTCCTGTCGTGTAGCTGAGGAAGATCTGGCTGCTGCTGTGAAGGAGAGAGAAATTTACCAAAGCCGTCACTGTAGGATGTATTCTGCACTGGGACTAGATTGAGGAGACCCTTAAAAACATCAGAGCATTAAGGTTATATAATCTGATCAGTATTTCTGTCTGTACCTAAATAATACTTAAATACTCAATCTCTTCTAACTGTCACTTCTGTCATTCAACGCTCTATCGTGATTATTCCATTCTCAGGCAACAATGCGCCATATCACGCTATCCTTCATGCAAGATCTTAATTCGTTTGCAGTGGTGTGACCTGTATCTCAAGATTTAGATCATATACATCATCCTCCTCCTGAGGCCCGGCTATGCTAGGGCTCCAAAAGAACCAGCTTTCTCAAAACCAGATCGCTGTGAATTCCACAATGTCCACCATTCTTAGTCTTTCTCTTCCTCCTATTTTGGCTGACAAGTTGGGAAGCTTTCCATACAGCTCAATGTTACTAACATGATCTCTATATATAGCATTCATGACCATTCATAACATCCACCAGACTTTATTCTTGTTACAGCTTGAGCATCCATGCCTCACATCCATGCAGGGGGATTGATTGTACTACTGCTACAAATAGAAGTCTTTGTAGCTCTAAAGACATGGAGGATTTCCAAATCCAAAAACATTTCAAAGTCTCCTTCTATATTGTAGGCCATCAACTCAGTTGTTGTAGCATTCATCATGAAGCCCACCTTTCTGCACTGTTTGTTGGACATTGTCAGAGACAAGAGCAATATCATCAGCAAAAGTGAAATTGTTCCTGTGCCAACCCTTCTGATTTTTGTAGGGCTTACAGTAAATTCCACATTCTCTTCTTTTCCTTCCAAAGAGTGTAACCCACATTGCCAGAGTATAGCTGTGTAGGACACCAGCTTGGATGGAGAAAGTGTCTTTCTGGTCATCAGGGAAGACTTTAGCTGACCATACAGGTGCTGCATTTAGGTCCTTGTAATTTCAGCAATTTTAAATTACAGCCTTATATTCCAACTAGAGTATCAATGGGAGACCTAAAAAATCATTAGTTTAAAGCCATGCTAGTGGCCATGCACTTCATTAAACTCAATGGGTTGATGAGGCTATTTTCTTACTAGATTTTGTGATATCTTGTGTGCAATGCTGACATTTTCGTCTAATGTCAGGGCTAAAAATAAATAAATAAACCTTAAGAGTCCAGAATCAAAATGGTTCTGATGAGCATGAATGTGCTCAGTAAAGCTCATGGAAATCTGCCTAGATTTTGATTTGCAGTTAATTCTGAGAAGTTATTTCAGACACCCGGCGTTCTGGAAGTGAAAGTCCAATTCATTTTCTGACCAGACAATGCTAAGTGACTGGCAGTTGGAGGATTTCCAAGGCTTACATTAAACCTTCCCATCAGCACCAACAATGACCTGCATTGAAAAAGTCATTGACAAAAAAGTCAGAGGTATAAGACTGTATATGAAAACATTATGAGAGATGTCAACTTTGCCTCCCAAGCAGTATTACAGTAAAAAAAAAAAAAAAAAAAAAAAAAAAAAAAAAAAAAAAAAAAAAAAAAAAAAANAAAAAAAAAAAAAAAATATATATATATATATATATATATATGTATATAGACATATATATATATATATACAGCATTTTAAAATCAATTCACTTTTGGATTCTGGATGGATAAATTCAACAAATATATGCTATAATTTGTTCCAACACAGATTCTGAATTTAGCACAACTCTGTTTCACCCCTTATATTTGAAACCATTCACCTTTGAGAGGAAAAACATGATTTAAAAAAAAAAAAAAAGTTTGTCTTTCGAAATTACGCAAATTGTTTTTTTTAATGTTGAAGTACACAAAAGACAACTTTACAACACATACAATACCTCCATCCATTAACACCCACCTCTCCACCTATTAACTGCTCGATTTTGTGTACAAGCAGAAATGTTCATCTAATAGTGGTGCTGGAGGATGTCATCAAAAACATATAAGGTAAATCCTCTAGCGATCAAGAAAAAATTGGCAATCTGGTCCATAGTAATATCATATACAGACAAGTGTATGGACTGTCTAAAGCTTGTTCCTCAGGCTGAAAACTGGGCAAAAATCTAAATCTATAACCACAGAAGCTGCATGCATAATAGCCCCCAATGTAGGCAAGCAACACACTATACTATGTTTGCATCTTAAAGGGCCATACTAGTGATTTTGCACGTTTAAGCCCAATAAATACTCCATCACTGACAACCATTTTGTGAAGTATAAAACTGTATTTTAGTTTCCCTGTTATTTTTCCAAATCCCCAAATCTTTCAAAATCAAATGTTCAGGTGACACAGCCACCTTAAAATTCAGTTTCACCTGCTAACACTTACACACGATTGTA
The DNA here is from genome assembly GCA_014773175.1 of Lucifuga dentata. Lineage (NCBI taxonomy): Eukaryota > Metazoa > Chordata > Actinopteri > Ophidiiformes > Bythitidae > Lucifuga > Lucifuga dentata. The sequence goes on from VXCM01001896.1 coordinate 119,772, forward strand.
GAAGCCACGGTCATTTTAACTTCTCAGTAAAAGCCGTCTTCTCCTGAGACTATATTCCCTTATGTAGAAATATAGTTTCTTTCATGCAGCTCTGTGTTGGATCGGTTAAATATTATTAAATAACACTGAAGTATTATGTTAAGTGTCCATCAATGTTTAAGCTGGTTTTGTTATTGCAGTCAGAGAATGCAAAAATAATCCATAAACTTGGTGCCTTTTGGAAAAATGTGTTAATTTTATTTAAGTGATTTAGGTTCTTTTTCTTTTTTTTTACTCATACTGCCTGCTTTCATGTGTATTGTTATATGTACTGTGTGTACTCCATACCATTTTTATGGTCAAGAGTCTAATAAAATGAAATGAAACAAAAAATTTAATAGATGTGTTCTCTGTGATGAATTACATATCTCAAGCACGTTTCAAGCCTCTACAAGTTGATTTTAACGGCCTACTGTAGTATGCTTTGAGAAATGGTTGTCATTAACAAAGCATGTATGCAGGTTGGATACAGTATATTGGGCTTAAACATGCAAAATCACCAGTACGGTCATGTGATTTTATACTTAAATACTTAGTGGTGCCAGATCAAACTATTACATCATCTCATCTGCTCATTCAACTTGCAGAAAAGTGCATCTGTCTTCCTCTCGAGCTGTGTTCCACTCGAACAGAAGGATATAGGAAGAGATGATATTCCTTATGAAACTAAAACAGACTGCCAGTTTTTCACACTGTTGCTAGTAACTACACACACACACAAACACACTCCCTGAAGGCTCCCTGGCTCCCTGAAGTGCACTCCAGGAAAATCAGTGGCCAGTCACAAGCCTACACACGGTACACAGGTAAACATACTGAGTCATGTTTGCATGAGGTCTACCTGGTCTACCTGCCACAGTGAACTTTATGCACTCGAGTAGGTTGAGCAGTAAATATCCTGAGGCACATCTGAGGGGGCATATACTGTACATCTGAAAAAGCATATTGATAAAAGAGAGAGAGAGAAAACAGATAAAAGTATGAAAGCATGCAGGTGAAAAAGTGAAGGTGTATATGAAGAGAGAGGGGGGAGNATAAAAGTATGAAAGCATGCAGGTGAAAAAGTGAAGGTGTATATGAAGAGAGAGGGGGGAGGGGGAAGGGGGCTGTGCTGCAGCAGCAGAAAACCCCAGGCCGTATAATTTATGGGGACCCACACTCATAAAACATTAATCATGTCTATATAGTGCTGAATCATTTGGTGTGCACAGCCGCTGGTCCACCTCCCACACTCACATACATGCATGTGTGGTCACAAGCAAATGTGCAATTGCAAAGACGCGCGCACACACACACAACATCCACCCACAGATAACATGTACCCACACACAGTCCACCTCTCATTGATACACTCCAACATCGCTCTCCTATACATGAATCCATTTCATTTTCCACGCAAATCCGTAATTATTGCATTTCAAATCCCAAAACTGGAACTAACCACAAACACCCAAACACCTCCTACAAATACAACAACCATCAGCTCCAACTTCTGTCCAACCCCTTCTACCACCAACACACCCTACCTCCAACCCACCCACCTATTCAATCGTTCAGCAGGACAGAGACTCAATACGAGGGTTAGCATGACTTCATCAGAGTAGAACCGCCCAACACAGCATTAGCTGATTAAACACAACCTCAGCCTTGTTAAACGGCTTGGTGAAATGTGCGTAACAGCAGGTAAGGTAATATATTCCCATGTCGGTCATCTTATTTTCTGAAGAATATTATTAGAACACTGATGTTTGTTTGAATTTAAATAGGCTAATATCATGGTTTTAAGCAAATACCACAGCAAAACAATATATAAGGCCTACTATGCTCCATTAATTCTAGATATATAAGTAATGGCTTGATGATCCCAAATTATAATGAAATTATTTGTTGTACAGTGCAACAGTCAAAGTCTGCTGCCAATTAGAGAGTAAGTACAAACTCATAAACTCAATATTTATTTGGCATGCTGGCGAGAGAGAGAAAGACTTCATTTTTCATTCTAAAGCTGTCTAAATATTTAATTTTCTGCTTATTCATGGTGGGGATTTTGGCACGAGAATCATGTCAAAGCCTAACAGTTAAGCGGATCCCAAGAATGAGTAAAGACCAGACAGAAGACATGCGCATTATCTCTAAAAACAGCTAAACTGGCTTCCTTCATGTGTTCATATCTCTGCATGACTGTGACAAGGAGATCAGAATGCATCGCTTACACAGGCACACATTGATCTTTGCTGCATAACAAACAATGCACATTGCTGAATATTCATGACCCTCCAAGCTCAAAGGTGATGTGGCTGGAGGTGGACAGAGGAAAAACCTGTCATTGAGAACAGATCAGCGCATCATTCTGGACTGTAATTTAAAAAGAATATACCATGGCTCCAATATGTTTATTCTAAGTGAGGCCACCGATCCACAATGCAGAAAAATATACATTTATAAGGTCAAAGTAAGGATGAGAATGCTTTATTTATGAGGAAATACACTCAGATAAAGTGGATGATAAAGAGGGAGAAAAGACAGAATATATCACAGAGCTCAAAGGAGGGCACATTGTAACATATCACAGGTTTGTGTTGTTTTTTGATGCATTAAACATTCGCAGGTCATGTAAAAAAAAAAAAAAAAAAANAAAAAAAAAAAAAAAAAAACCTGACATGAATAATTATCGGATCTCTCCTCTGTCTGTCAATGACACTGACTCGTATATTTCATACAAACACCTCTAATCTCTTTAATTTGGCTGGGTGTTGTAATATCGCCATCCCTTTCCATCATCACTTATTCACTCTTCAGACTGAGGAAAAACATGGATCATTGTTGTCTGTGTGTGAAACTGCCATGCGTTCATTGTGTGAGAGTGACAGCAACACTTTGAAGCATGTTATCTCATAACCACCAGGTAATTCATCATGTATACAGCCCCAATACAGACCCAATCCTTTGCATTAAAAGCTTCTACAAGACCCACACTACAGCAGTGTAAATCAACAAGACAGAATCAGGGCTGTTACAGCAAGTCTTGGCTTTCAGAACACTTCTATCCATTTTAAAATATCCCCTGGCCCTCTATAATAAATCCCTCTAAAATGCAAACAGCCTACTTTGAGAGGCATCAAGCCAAAATAGTCCACCACAGTTCATAATCAGCACTGGGGACAGAAGAGATTGGCACATTAAAGGGACTACTGACATCTTTGAATTTCCTTGAAAATAAAATAAAAGAAAGTTATAGAAGTATAACAGTTGCAGATGCTGCAACTTTTGCACTGTATCATTCCCGTCTGTGTTTAGTCTTGAATTATCCAAGGTGAATATGCAGGTATCTATACACTCAGGCAGAATTAAGGTCATTACACACCAACAGTGTTGGGGAATTTGCCAAATCCCCATATCTTTCAAAATCAAATGTTCAGGTGATACATAAATTCAACGTTTCACCTGCTAACACATATTCAAATGTAGAAAGGATGGTCATTTTTACTTTCTCTGCAAAGCCATCTCCTGGGACTATATTCTCTGGCGGAGACATACATTTTCTCCCATGAGGCTCCATGTTGGACTTCAATAAAACACTTAACAGACATAAAATTTGCTGTGATGCTTATCTCAAGCATATTTGAAGTCTCTACAACTTCAGTTTTACAGCATATGAACTGATGGCAGTCTGGAATGTGGAAAAAAAAAATTACTGCTAAAGTAGCATATTTTGGGAAATTGCTATCAGTAATGTAATATGTATGCAGGTTGTATAAAATATACTGGGTTGTGTATTGTCCTGGCTCCTCTGTGCTTATCTGATCCTACCTAAGTAAAGGTAAAGTTCAACCGGCTACAATCAATACAACAAATAATGTTTCTGAACACTCGATACATGACATCATTTCTCCTTTGACACAGAAACCCCTAATGGACCCAAAAACATGTAACCTGAATTTACCCTGAAAGCACAACGACGATAAAGAATAGACAGACAGGTGGAACATTTAAGATGTATCAGACAATGAAAATAATTAAAAGTAAAACGATCCTCAAAAAAAGAAAAGTGCTACTTTGGAAATCAAACAGAAAAGACATTTTTACCTCCTGTAAGGATTGACTGAATAGTTCTTCATGGATTACCCTTTTCAAATGGAAATACTCAACACCCACTGATTGGTTACAGATGAGCAACAATCAATATGAATGGATGAAGGTGAAGGTGCAGGTGTAGTTTTTCATTCTGTGTGACACTTGCAGGCTTTTTAATGAACACATTAGCTGCAGTGAATTATTGCACTGAAGTTCTGAGGTAGAAGGCGATTTGTGAAACTGTGAAGTGATGACCTGAACATCATCACGCTGCATAGGGTGAACATTTCATTTAACCTGATCTGTGAGACCTTGAAAGGCAAGATAAGGAAGAGAGGAGCAAGTAAAATGAGTGTGTGTGTGTGTGTGTGTGTGTGTGTACAAGGGAAGGTGGACTGGGAGGTTGCCTAGCCAAGATTGCTGCTCTGATCTATGAGCATCCTATATCAACACCATATGTGGCCCACATTAGTGCAAGTGTACTGACAAAATGCACTTTGAACACACACATGGGGTGTTGATAAAGGAGAGGAGGATTTCTAAACGGGAAACTTTAGAAAGTGGAATCCAAACCGGGGCACTAAAGGCAATTTTTCTATGCTTTCCAAAGCTTCTTGTACCCTGTAATCCTAAACTTTTTATAACACAAAGGACAATTTTTAAAAAATTGTATTTTAATTACATGCCATGTCTGGGTAAAATGGTCATTTGGTATCATGGGCTTTTTTTTTTCTGCTGCAGGTTAGTTTTGTTGTTTCCTGAAGGCAAATGAGCCTGTCATTTGCATGCTGATTTAGCATTTGATGTCTATAGTTGTAGAGAACTTCAGCATCATTCTCAAAGCCAATCAACTCCATTATTAGTACTTAATCAAAGTTCCTTAAAGGACAATATATTGGCAATTTTGCATGTTTGTGCCTCATATATACAACCCACATACGTTACATTACTGACAACCATTTCCCAAAATATACTACTCAAGAGGTTAAGAGAATTGTTTTTCCTACTTTTCAGACTGCTATTGGTTTCATTCACTATAAAAATCAACTTGTGACTTGAGAAGTGCTTGAAATAGGTAATGCATCACAACAAACACTATGTCTATTAAGTTTTTTTTTGTTTTGTTTTGTTTTTTGTCAAAGTAGCTTTATTTAACCAGTCCAACATGGAAGAAAATGTCTGTCTAAGCCTGGGAATATAGTCCCAGGAAAGATGAAGAATATGTCCAACAAAGACAAGAAGGAAAATTATTTACATTATTGGTTTAGGCAGAATGTGCTTTTGAGTTATTGTGAATCTGATGAAGATCAGACCACATTTGATGAGTAACTGAGACAGAAATCCAGCTAATTCCAAATACTTCGACTTTTCTGGCAAACTGCACACACACTTTACCACTCTGGTTATCTATAGAATCTAGGCAGGGAGTGTATTTGAGTGACAGCACACTCAAAGCACACTCATAACTCAAAGTTATCATGGCGTGTCTGCTGGTAGGTAAAAAGGTTAATGTAATCTGTACAATATAAACAGACTTCCATTTATGCCATGTATTTCATTCTCACAGGAACCTTTAGACCAATGTTTATGTCTGATTACTCTGACTGTATGGGAGGAGAGCAAACCAATAGAATGGAGATGTGGGAATGACAGTAATGATAACCGGCCATCTAGTCATCTCTTGGAACAGCACAGAGCAGTGTAATGAAGCATGGAGCTGCTGATTTCAAATGGTAATCAAGAGAGGCTCGGTAAATGACGGCTAGACAAAGCAGCATGTCTGTCTCTCTGTGAGACTGTCAGCTATTAGCATTAGGAAACAACAAAATGTGTGTGCAAAATGAATAAACTCTTAAAGGAATGCCTTTGATGGAAATAAGACATGGCATAACCACAGGCGCAAATTGTAAACCTCAGTCACTTATGAATAATGTATTTAAGCCACATTTTAAAGACTTCATACGACATGAAGGTAAAATCAGATAAAATCACAGGTAAAATCTGAAATAGGAGCAAAGAATACAAAACAAGAATTTGAAAATGGTGGGAGCACCAATTAGGAGTTAGTTTAAAATTAGGATTAATTTTAAAATGTGATTAAGTCTTATTATCTTACAGGTCTACTGCAACAAAGCCTTAAATTTAATTTTAAACTAAGTATGTTTAATTTTAAATCTTGGTTTGCCCTTCTGTGAAACTAGAGACCTAGAATTTTAAATTACGGAAACACTAGACTCAAACAAGTTTAACGATGATTTAGCATTTTTAAATTAGACAAGCAGCATGTATAGGTCATTTGGAGTTTTATGATGTATGTGTATAAGTATTGGATCAGCTGATATGCACTATTAACGCACTCAGATCAAATCAGATTGCAATAAACCTGATGGAGACATTCCTACTTGTTGGTGCAAGACACCCTGAAGGTTGTAGATTTAACAAAATAGATATTGGTTCTTAATCCTGGACCTCAAGTACCAATCAAGTGTGTGTAGAGCAAGGAGAGATGGAAAATATGTGGTGCTGTGGAAAGTGAGGATGAGGACTGAGGACCACTGATAAAGAATTCTAATAGAGGGTTTCAGCACCTCGGACAGCACCACCTCAACACCAGAGGAGAGTTTCCTTTAAATGATCCTGTGATCTTGGCCTGTAGAGAGAAGATGTTAGGATAGGATACACAGACTAGAAGCAATTTAACGGAGAATATATGTGTATTGTAAAGCCAGGCATGTCTGCATGGTGAATAACATTTCTCAGTTATGAAGATGCACTACGTCATCAGGCAAACGAAGAATAAAAACAGCTGTCAATACAATGAAATGGTTCCTAATATAGCACTGACAACCACTTGAATGCTAGCCACTTTAGTTTCCCTCTTCATAACAGATCAATGAATCCTCCTGAAGCAAGTCGCTTAATTTTACACAAAAGCATTTCTTTCAATGACAGAATTGCACATTTAATATGTAGAGAAGAGATAAAAATGAATAAATAAAAAATAAAAGCCTTCGCTGCAGATTTGAATGAGGTGGCACACATATTGCCATGGATTTCTCACTTCAGGATAATTTTTTCACTAAGCAGGGTTGCTGTGAGGTGTGGGTTAATATTTCCTTTTTCCCTTTTTTGTACATTATTTATCTGAGGACAAAATTCAAGAAATTTGCAGTTATACTAATAATGAGGCAATAAAAGTCACAGACTGAGAGTGACTGCCTTGGACTACAAGAGAATCAACTTTATGTTAAAAAAAAAAAAAAAAAAACTTTAAAGGACCATATGGTGATTTTCCATGTTTATCCACATGGTAAATTATTCTATTATTTAAAACATAAAACCATGTTTTAGTTTTCATACTATTTTGCCACATCCCTAATCTTTCAAAATCAAATGTTCAGGTGATATACAATCACCTTAAAATTCAATGTTTCACCTACGAATATGTATGTCTGAATGTAGAAGGGATGGCCTTTTTTAATTTCTTGGTAAAAACTGTCTTCTCCTGGGATCATATTCTCTGGCAGAGAGATATATTTTCTTCCTTGCAGCTCTGCGTTAGACCAGATAAATAAAGGTACTTCGACAAAATGCTAAAATTAATTGAAATCAATGGCAATCTGGAAAGTAGGAAAAGCAATGCTAATATTAAGTGCTCCAACAGTATGTTTTGGAAAATGACTGTCAGTAATGTAACGTGTATGCGGATTGTAGAGATTGGGCTCAAACATGCAAAATAACTATTGTCCTTAAAGAGGTTTAATCTTTCATTCATCCACTCTCCAAACAAATGGTGACTCTATTACTGGAGCACTAAGTTAAAAAAAAAAAAAATGCAATCTTGAAATAGGAAGAGGGAGGATTCATGTTGTCAGCGGATTGGTTTTCACTCGACACAGCCACAACTAATAAGGTAAATTACAAACAAATATGAAAACAAACACAGATGTGCTCAAACAAGTACCCAGCTCTCTGATTGGGCAGAATGACTTTGGTGCTGAATGATGGGTTCAGAGGACCACTCAGCCATGGTAGCTGTGCCCTTCATCAGTCATTCTGGCTACACACCAGCCAGGGGGACCAATTAAGCTGTGACACCCGTAGGACACTCAGAAGTCACCAAAGACAGTGGAGGTAAAGGGGCAAATAAAGCTGTGACATCAGCGATGCAGGACTGGAACAAATAAAACTGTGAGACTGAGTGGGCCTATTAGACGAGCCATGCATCTAAATTTAAACAAATCACAAAGGGACCAAAAATGATGTGACACAAAACACAGTGAAGTTTTCTGTATTTAAAGGGGACAGCTCAAGTTGTAACCACAAAATAATTATGGACAAACTTACACAACAGGGATTTGCAGCCATATACTTACAAACTAAAATATTGATGCACATATTTATATGCAAGCATGTACACCTATATGGATGCCTATATACATTTTAATTATCCCAAGTGTTTTTCCTGTCTCCATGAAATCTGTGCAAAGTAGGAATAGCCAGAAGGGTTCTTGTAAAAGGGGAGCTGGACTGGTCTTGACCCATATTTTGACCACACAATCCAGGACAACCTGCTTAGCTTCACCTAACTGTTCTTGTACTACACTGTAAATGGGTCTTGCTGCCCCCACCACCACCACACACACACATACACACACACACAGCCTCAACTTCAACTCTCATTCACGCACTCCAAACTGACACAGACATCATTTGTACATACTCCTCTACATTATACTGAGCACCACACACGCAGAGTCAAAAGAAAATTGAAATCAAATACTCAATTGATTTTCATCAGTGATAACAAAGAATTTGTGAAAAATCTCAATCTTCTGTACTTTATATCAGCGGTAATTTTGTCAACTGGATAAAAAAAATTACACACTCAAGATCAAGTAACAATGACTACAATGAAGGCTCAATGATGGCTCTATGATCAGGTCTGCCGGTTGCAAAGGGTGCGGCAGCATTCTTTTAGTATTTTCATGGCTGATGGCTCGCAGGGTTGTTATGGCACACTTTTGGGGGCAGGGGGGCATTAAGATTAGGAAAAATCCATTATCTCATACTATCAGTGGGTGTGTTAGATTTTTGTTAGGAGCTGGTAACAACTGTGGCCAATCACATCAGCTCCAGGATCTGCAGAGATGTGAGGGAATACGTGACAGTCAAAACATGAATGTATTATATCACAAATATGTTGCCAAGGGCAGGTGACGTCTATAAAGCTCATGCACTTTTGCGGAACACCCAGACAGGTGTTTTCACCTATGTTTGACTGATTACATTTGTACTCAGGACTGTGTGTCCAGATCTACCTGAATCTCCTGATAGGCTGTTGACCATTTCAGATTGGTAAAGTTTACACTTTTAGGATTTATTTGGAGTTTAGTGATATATCTTGTTCCAGGGTCATGCTACTATGAAGTTTAGCTAGTACAAAACAGTCATGACTTTATTCTGCCACATCAAAACAGTCATGACTTTATTCTGCCACATCATACTGTTCATTGCAGCCACAGGTTTAACTTGAAAAACCTTAAGTTGCAGCTGTTGCCCCAAAAACCTGATGTTTTTGGCTAGAAGACTTGTAGGAGTGGACAATCCTGAGGGTACTGAGTGATATGGAGTTTTAATTGTCTTTCAATTTTTCATGAACTGCATGTCCACTGCGTCCCTACAATATCTCAGTCTCCAATATTCTCATGATTTTTACCATATAAAGTGGTGCACATTAAAGCAAAGAAAAAAAAGAAAAAGAAAAAACAAATCCACTGCCCCACTCTAGTGCATGTTAAAGATCCAAAAGCAAAGGTTTCCCCTACATGCTCACTGTTGTAGAGAAGAGATGCAGGTAAAAAGCAGATATTAAGCTACAATCAACCTTGCTGGTATAATCAGAACATATCTTTATTTTTGCCATGCTTGTAGACATCTTTACATTTGAAGAAGGTAAAATGAAAAGTGAAACAGTAAAACATAACAGTAAAACAGTTAGTGTGATTCTTTTGTGAAGACTGCGTGGGTGTGGAGTACCTCAGCCAGCCAAAGAGATGAAAATAGCACAGAACACAGGTGCGCCACCTGCTCTTAGCACTGCTGACCTGAGTCAAACAGGTGGCAGCAAACAACAAAACGTTCAAATCTTGACACCAAAACTGGAGAGGACTGCATGATTGTAACCCGCATTCCCTCTGCTGCCCTCCCACTCCCACAGCAAGTCACCAAAGCAGCACTCAGGCACAGATGAGGACTCAGGATTGTCTCATGAGCACAGCAATTACAGTGTAATCTATTCAGATAGTTTTACTAGGCTTGTTGACATCAACATTTAAATAAGATGATGATGAGTCCACAACCCCAATAAATAGAAGTGATTTTGTCTAGACCTTCAGCACGGGAGATGCTAACTCTTTTTTGCACATGCACAATTACGTACAGTATATATCTGCATATCTGCACTACCATTTATGAAAATATTTTTCTACATTCTCTAGTTTTCTATTTCTCAATTTTTACTGATGTTTACTCTTTCTGCACGTTACATTTCCATACACACTTGCACTGCTATAAATGCACATTTTGGTGGTCTGGCACCTCCTCCCGCCTCCCTGGAGCACCGCCTTGTGTTGATTCTAAACAACAGATGGACATGAATATGTCAAGTGCTGCTTAAATGCTCAACAATGTGCCACAGTAGCAGCCCATGCAAGTGTGTGTACATTTACATGCATGTAATCACCGATATGCCTCAGGCCTGGTGTGTGTGATTATCTACAACTCTACAGTAAAAACAGCAAAGAGATGTTTAATACAGTATGTGTGTGTGGAAGCTCTATGGTTCATCCCACAACCTATATTTGATAAAGGAGACCACCACAAGTCAAGACAGATAAAAGGGAACATACAGAGATTCCCATGTTCTTATTTCAAAAACAGGTCAATTTAGATACTGTCTTTAAGTTTGCCGTGACAAGTAAAATGCCTGCCAAATGCTTCCTACACTAGTAATTTGTTGGTGTTTCTAACCCCCGTTACATGTTGACATCAGTGTGTAACAGAAGTAAAGGACTAATCAAAAATTAGGCTTTTCAGGGCAGTTCAGGACCTATGAACTTTTGGTATGAACTCCAATTTGGCGACTCTGACAATATTCAACAAATACTTTATACAATATTGCACTATAATAATAAAGGGAAAGGGGGAAAAAAAGTATATGTCCCCTTTAACACAAGTACATGTATGTGCAGTAGGAATATTAACTTCCTTCCAATAACTAACATTTAATCTCATTTAGCATTAATGGTCTGTTTTTTTCCTCCAACAGAAATGCAACCTGAGTTTCCACAGCATACTGCACGTCACATCCTCTGGTTATGTCCAAATCTGTGAGGAAGACCATGATCTTCTTTCGACACCATCTGTACAGTACATCGATTAATAGCTAACTTAATATTGAGTCCCTGCTTTTCCATGATAACTCATCATTAGTGACACAGCAATATCAATCATGTACTGTGGAGTCAAGAGTGTCGAGACGTTCAGGGGCGCCAGTTTCTGTCAGTGAATGAAGTATTTAGGGGAGGTGATCACTGTTGTGTCTGTAACCATGGGAAAGCTTCTCACCTCCTGCAACATGATGAGAGCTGACTCACAGGGTGCAAAAATGGCACCGCAATGTCAGCTGTGAACTTATCGTTGAAAAACAAGTCAATTTGGGATGTTCAAATGTGTAACTTCAAAGAAAAGGCTTCTCTGTAGGACAGTAGACAACAATTTCTAATGTACAGAAATCCTTTTTTTCGTCTCTTGAAGCTGCAAAATAAAGAACTACTGTCACATTTGTTAAACGTACCATATCTAATAAGTGTCTTTGACCAGGTCAAAGGTACACTGAAAAAAATGCTACTTTGATTTTATTTAATTTTTATGTCAAGTGGTTGCACATAATACATTTATTTAGATTCGTCTGTATATTTTTAAGTTGACTGTATTTAATATTTATAAGTAACTTCAGCAAAATTAAATTTGTAGTTTTAGCTAAAACAAATTTAGTACATTTCTCTTAAATTTCCTCAGTCATTCCAAACAGACCTATGTTGAGTAACGTTAAACACATTTAGTTTGTCTCAATATTTTTGAGTAAATGTAGCTCAATCCAGTGGTGTAATAACTAAATATTAGAATTAAGTGTAATTTAAAAAAAACAAAAAACAAAAAACCTTTGTTTGTTGTTTGTGTGACCTCAATGTCATTGTAAATGAGGGCAAACCCTCAATGATTCTCGAGAAATAACTAAAGGTTTGAAATGAAATAGCAAATGTTTTATTCAGGGGTAGTTCACTGAGCATTAAATGCTCTTTTGGAACGTCCTGCTCACAGACTCACATCATTCACACCTGGTACCCAGGTAACCACAGACTCCACCTCTCATTCACTTCCCAACCCAGATTTCTGCTGCCTGTTCAAGCATTGAACCAGTGACCTGTGGGTCAGCAGCTTCTCTGACCTTTAGATACCACTATCCATTTAAACAGTTCCATGTGTATATGCATGGAAAAAATGACCCCCTTTAGATGTAACATATAAAAATTTAGCCTTGTTTAATTGATTTAAACAGGTTATTTTGTTCCTCAATGTTTTTAATTAATTGGAATTAAAAGAGATAACAGAGCTGTGACATTTTTTTCTAGTTGCTTTTAATTAAATAAAATTAGAATGTTTGAAGCACTGGGAGNAGCTGTGACATTTTTTTCTAGTTGCTTTTAATTAAATAAAATTAGAATGTTTGAAGCACTGGGAGACATAACTCCAACTACTCAAAAATATTGAGAAGAACAAAATAACATATTGAAATCAATTAAATAAGGCTAAATTTTTATATGTAACATCTAAAAGCAGTCAACATCAGTTAGCAGAAAAACACATCTACTATACACAAGTAATGTAAATGTGTTGAAGGAGTGGAGAGGAATGTAAGGGAAGGAGGGTACAAAGAGAAAAATAACTGGTTGCTGAAGCATTGGAGGCAGAAATATGTGTGTAGGCTATAGGTGCAGAGAGGGAGAGATGTAATGTAGAGCACTAACACCAGACAAAGGGATCAGGAAGTAGACAGTAGTCTATGGGGAGGTTTCTTAACAGGAGCGTGCCCTCCTTCCACTGACACTGGAAGCAATACTCTTCCCTGCTGCCTCCACATCATCAAAGGAGCGGTGCTTTGGCTTAACGCCTTTCTCTGAGACAGAAAAAAAGCCAAAAGCATTTTTTCTAACATTACACAAAGGCGAAACAACAAAGGCCGTTGTCCAACTTAATCAGTCCAAAGGGAAACACAGATCTCAAGCTCAGTGTCTGTGATGTAAATAGTAGCTTCAGATGTCAAAGCCTCTCATAAATCCCAGTATGGTGATTTAAAAATGTATCAATACATATGGTGGTATGTGCAAAAAGTTAGATGAGCCAATGTTTAGACTGATATGGTGATAGTCTTTGCATATCACTGGGCCCAGCAGTAGATTTCAGTCTATGCCATCAGGAAACTGCTGTACTAAATGCTAGGAAACATCATTTCCTATCTTAACCTACTCTGGATCTTTACACCTAAATTCTGCTTGTGAATCCCAGATCTATGATTAATTAATCTGTCACATATCCACATTCTATCTGATTAGGCTAAGCTAACTGTGGCTAACCCTACTACGGCAGTTGAGTTGAACACCACAGGGCCCAAAGAGGCCCAAAGAGTCATCATCATTTAAAAGTCCAAGTATAAAGCCTTCCAGACAGAGTATCTCATCTCTATACTCATAGGTGTCATTTACACTGTGGGGATGCTGGGGACATGTCCCCACCATTTTTTGAAATGGTCAATTTTGTCCCTGTCACTTTTTAAAAGCATAATTTGTTAAAAATGTTGTGAAAAACAGCTTGCACCATGAAATGTTAACTAACAAATTACAACATTTTGAGAAAGGTTTATTTGCACAATAGCACATACAATGCAATGTAAATATAGAAAACAACAAATGTGCTTTGTCCAGAAAAAAGTAACATAAGAAAAAAAAAAATGATTTGATGTATGATGCATGTAGATGACTGTTACTTGTGCGATCAACGTTGTGTGTTTTATGCTAAGTATTTTTGTATTGTCAACTCTGGGAGCTTAGGCTATGCCCTTCTGATGCGCTGTTATGCTTTTTTTTTCCTGCCGTAATTATCTACTCTGACCTCATGCCAATCTCCCTATTACATTGCCTAAAATCGCATATGTTGAAGACCGTTTAAAAAATGTTTTTTCATCTGAGCCCTTATGTCCCCACCACTTTTCAACACAAAGTGACGCCCTTGTCTATACTCATCTTAAACCATAAGTTGAATGGATGAGTGCAGACCTTCTCAATAACTGCTGAGTTATTGAGTTATCTCAATAACACTGAGTTGGGCCCTCGACACTGAGAACACTCAAAGGTGTGTTCTAGTATTTTCACCCTCATGAGCAAATACTGTCATTTTGTCTCTTTCCATGGAGTGAATTTACCTCTAAGAACTTGTTTTCAAGAGCTGCTGCTAGATACTTGAATGCTTGGTTGTGTCTCCAGGCGTAGCCCCTCGAGAAAGGCTTTTTTTAACACCCTGCTGGAATGTGCCAAACTGAGGCTATACTACAGCTGTCAAGACATGGCTCCCTGATGGCCCCTGGTGTCTTCATTCTCATGGTGGATCACACAAAACTGGAGGAATATTCAACAGAGTAATCTTACCCAAGATACTATGAATTTCTGTTTGATGCATAATTCCTTTGCATTTTTTTTTTTATATAGGAAACCCGATTTTCCAAATTTCTAATATGTTTAGCATGTTAGTAAAGCCTAAATACATTCCTGAGGTTGGTTTCTCTGATTCTTCCATGCTATTCTTTCCAAAACTGATATGCTTTTTTAAATTACAATACACAGATAAAACCTCCAGCTGTCTCATTTTCTTTAACCCTCTACAAGAGAGTTTTACCTCATTTATTTATTTACCTCCTAAATCCTGTACTGTTAAACATATTTTACTGAAGAGGACAGCAAAATTTGAATTACAAACAAATGTCAGATATTCTCTTTTTCTTTTCAAATAAGTGAAAAATCTGCCAATGTAGTGAAATTATTTCAAAATGATTCCGTACAAATAAACTTATTTAATTTTCCAGGAAGCTTTTAGAAATGAGTTTCATGTTCTAGAAACAAGACAAAAAGAGCAGATCACTGCACAAAAAGTAACAAAATTACACACACACACACACACAAAAATGCACTCCAACACTCTATGTTGCATTTTAATCCAACAATTGTATCTGCCAAAGATACCGGGTTTGATAATGTAAGCCAAACAATAAATAAGTTTAGAATATTGCTTATATAATGTTTTCAAAACAACTATACTGTATATGCTGCATTATTAAAGTTTGAGGAGAAACATGCTGACTATGATTCCTTCCTTCCTTCCCCAAAATGAAGCTTCTCTCCTTTCCTTAATCTCCTTTCCTTGTTCGGTCAGCATAAATAAAGCATGTGGTGTGTATGACGAGGCGGATCCTTTGTGTCCAGTCACTTATCATTTGTGAGTGTAACACACACGCTAACTGCACTATGTCATAATTAGACACCACTTGCTTCGCTTGGAATCTGTAGGAGAAACACACATGAGAAGTTACTTCTTCAGGGTAAATGGCCGCCTCACTGCTCCCACTGCATCAGTTAGACCTTAAACTATATTCGTTTCCTTTAATTCAGTATCTTTTCTGTTTTTAGAACATGCCCACGCGCTTTTTCTATTCCAGCAACGAGAATGCGTAAAATGCCATAGTCAGCCATAGCAGCGGTTTTGGCTTTGGAAGCCAGACGTTAATCCCCTGCAAAACACCCAAATTCCTCTCTAAGTCCTTTTTCTCTGTCAGAAGTTTCCTTGCAGTTCAGCGTTACATTCACACCGTCGTGTACGTGTGCATGTGTGTTGTGGTGGCTGATATCAAACAACAGCAGGCTCATCCCCCTTATTTTGGCTCAGGGCCACACGGGTCAAGCTGCCAGTTTCCTTCAACCCCTAAATGTGGGGGAGCTGGAGAGGGAAAGCGGCTGAGGACCCCTGATAATGAAAGGTCCACATGGATTCTACATGGGTGTTACTGCAGCGATTCATCCAGAAAACGCCACTGGGAAGACAGTTATGGATTTCATAGGCCCAACATATTCATATGAACTAACACACATAACATGATATATATATATATATACACACACACACACACACACACACACACACACATTGAATATATCAATGCACACACTATCCAGCAAGCAGATAAATGGCAATTTGAAGGAGATGAGCAAATTAAACCTTCTCCACACTCTTCACATATAAAATCTGTGTCAACCCAAACATATATATAATTTTTATGATGTAGTATTACACATTTAAAATTACCGGACATGTACCACTGAGACAAAGATGTACTAAGTAGCTCTAAGTAGTAATTGTAGGTCTGAAACTGCTGCTATACAAATGCTATTTTGAATAATACAAGACTTTGCTGTTATGGATTTTATCCAATTTGCCATTTTTTTAAAATATTCAACCTTAGAAACGTTCTCAAATTTTTACAATAAAAATTTATCTCTATAGATGATAGATGGTATGATTTGTGTGTGGGTGTGTGTGTGGNGGGGGGGGGGGGGGCAAAGGTTCAAAAACTCAGTTAAACTTAGCTACTTTGCACAGAAAGGAGTTTTGATAATTCAAAAATTAACAATGGATGCACATTCGTCTTTAATTTGTGACAAACATCTTTCTATTAAGAAACCATAATTCTTTTCAAATAGAGGACAACTTATTATGGACCAAAATTCAGTGCTGCTCCTATAGGCCCATTATGATATGTATGTTCTTCCTCTGAAAAAGCATGGGCACAGGAATTATCACATTAGCCCAGGTCTGAATCTCTTCCTTCCAACAATTCTTCAGCTAAACTGTAACTTAAATTCCCTCTTCTGAAAAATTTCGGCTAGACTGTCATCGCAGAGGATGAGACTTCAGTATTTATCTCTCTGCTTACCATCCTCCCTTTTCTCTCTGGCAGAGGAGCACACAGGCAGAGTACACAGTGTTTTCTGCTGAATAAACCACGTGTCATCACAGAAAATTCAGTGTGTGATAAGGCAGGAGGGAGGCGAGAGGCGCACGCAAAAACATGGAAAGGTTAAGTGTACACAAAGATATTGACGCGTGATTCACGGAGAAGAAAGAGGAGTGGGAAAACTGCAAGACACGACTAAAAGCACAAATGGGGAGGAGAGGAGAAAGTGAGGGAGGTAGAGATAAAGACAGAGAGGGAGGGAGAGAGAGAGATGGGGTACAGTAGCATCTGTCTCCCTTGTGTATAGTTGCACTAATCAGCAACACAGGTTTGCCTGGGTGACTTAAGCAGAACAAGAGTCTGGGCGTCAACAACCCACTGATCCCTTGCTTTCTAGTGGGAAACACACACACACATACACTCACACAGAGAGAGAGAGAGAGAGAGAGAGAGAGAGAGAGAGAGAGTGAGAGAGATCCGCAGGCACTCGAGCAGTCATTCACTCACTCATTTTTGCAGCATATACCCCCACAAAGGGCAGTGCAGGGCAGCGTAGGGCTGGCATCAATACAATATTATCAGGCCCATCAGGTGACAGAGCTATTCTTAGACTTTCCATACGCACTGGGGTGGGGGGGGGTAGACAGGGGAGAAGAGGGAGGAGTGAGAGAGTAAGAGAGAAACAGATGAGACAGGAAAGAAAGTTAAGAGGGGTAGGAGTAAAGAAAGGATGAAGAGACTCATGAGATTCATTTTTGCTACAACGCAAATCATCAGGGTTCAAAACTCCCCAGCAAACTTTTCATAGACATGCATACAAACACCTATATTAAGTTAACACAGGTTGAGAACCTGTTTCAGCTACTCTAAACATCTGTAGCAGTATGTTATGTTAACATTTGATCCTTCTTAACTTTTGATCATTTCAGGTGCATCCAAGTAACCAGGATAAAAAATGAACTCAAAGACATTAAAGAAAGGAATCATTACTTTAACAATCTGTGAAAAATCTGATGGCAAAGCGAAAACAATGGATCGACCCACTGTCAAAGGAAAATCTTCCTCCTCAGCCTGAGTCTCCTCAGTCTGCATAGTCTTCACTTGCAAAAAATATATATTTTTTATTTACAAGTTGTTAAAAGGATATCATTACAATTACCATCATTACCTCCTCAGTCGACAAGGTAATGACATTAGAATGTCAGTATTAATATGAAATTCTGGTGGTTTTGTGCTTGGATGAAAATCTTTTCCTTTTCCATCATTTAAAAGAAGCCTACTGGAAAGCATGGCAATGGATATACATATGCAAACATGTACAAAAACACAGAGAGAGAGATTAATGTCATATGCTCCAGTAGACAGTGGTGTAGTGGCTTTGCTGTGGGGAGAATCTGCACTGAAACAGATTCATCAGAGCTGCAGCGCTCTGGCCTGGATGGATGCCATTTTTATCTGAAGGCAGAAAATGCTCATCACTACAACTCACAGAGCACACACACTCGCCGAAATACCAAAATGAAACATGCTCTCAGGCCGACATGCACAGCAGGTACACTTTGATGTCAGACAAAAGTAAACACATACTAAGGTGCACATAGTAGCGGTATTTTTTTTTTAATATGTATGCATATACCATATATGTATTTGTAAGTGCATGTGCATTCATCAAAGTAATGCAGCAATTTTGCAGAAGTTGGCACCATGTAGACCATCTCTTTCTTCTAGCCTTTTTTTAATATATACATATTATTAAGATTTTACAACACACACAGAGTAGCGACAGCAACAACAACCAACTAAGGCCCTGTCCACACTAATAATGGATATTTTACAAAACACATATTTTCCTCTGCATTTTGGTCTCTCATCCACACGCAAACGGCATTTTAGGCCACTAAAATTGAGATTTTTTAAAACGGCTTCTGCAGATTTCTAAAATCTCCGTTTTCTGTGTATCCATGTGGACATGTAAACAGAGCGTTTGGGAAACGATGATGTCAGAACTAAACTCATGCATGTGAATTGTTGCTTTGTGCAATGAGCATGCCCCAGAAACAATAACATCAACAATGGTGGCAACCATGTACCGGTTTCTTTACATTTGGTTAGCAGTAGCAGTCGCAAGTTTACAAGTTAACTTGGCACTGATGCACCACTTTACCAGCAGACAAGAGCATCTTGCAACTGCTGTGCCCAACATTACCAGGTCCACGGCATCCGTTGGTTAAAGTCCACCAGAAACGATGGTTTTGGATCAGGCCGGGTTGGGTCAGACTTTATCACCACCTGTCGGTCCAGCATGCGTTTGTAGCCGTTTGAGTGTTCTTGTGTGAACAGGTATACTTTGTAAAATGATACTTGTGTGGACTTAATTTTTTTGTTAAACAGTGGGGCAAAATATCCGTTTAAAAAATATCCGTATTAGTGTGGACTAGGCCTAAGAAAAACAAAAAGCAACTACACAGATAAACAGAAAACACAAAGAACAAGACAAGATCACTTCTTATGTCACACACAAATCATTCAGCCAACCATACCATACTGTATGTAAAGAAAAATTAAAAGTGAGATAAGGTGGAACAGGGCAAGTATTGGTAATAAATAGAAACGGGAAAACGAGCACATAATTAAAAGGAGATCAGTAGTCATAGCTCAAATATTATGCAAGAAGAATGAATGAATAAATAAGTAGAAAAAAATTAAAATATGGCTTTCTTCTATCTTATACTGTTAGTAGAGACGAGATGAAAGGCATCTTGGCCACACTGCTCTACTTGGACTAATGAGAGCCTCAATAAATTTTCTAGTTGCCAACAGTCAGCGGCAATAAATCAGAAATGTGAGCCAAATACCTGCTCCCCTACTGTGAAAGATGATGAGGAGACAAAGCTGATTTGAGCTGAAGACAATGGGCGAAAAAAAACAAAAAAAAAACAACAATTAGCTTTAATTAATTCGGTGTTGATGCTAAAACTTTTCAATTAACGTCTGAGAAACAGGGCACAACAAAAGATGCCACACATGATGTGAAGGGTTCAGATAAATGTGGTGCATGTAAAGCTATGCTACCACGCAATAAAGATCCAGCGATTAGAACCGTCACCTCACAGCCAGAAAGTTCAGCTTTAAAGCCGACTTGATTCCCGCTGTGTAGAGTCTGCATGTTCTCCCCATTCTGTCTAAAAACATGCAGATTAGATGAATTGGAAACTCTAAATTGAGTGGCCCTAAATGAGGTTGTGGTCTCTATGCACCCTACGATAGACTGGCGACCTGTCCAGGGTGTACCCCACCTCTCGTCCAGTGACCGCTGGGATAGGCTCCAGCCCCCCATGACCCTTAACAGGACAAACAGGTATAGAAAATGGATGGATGGTNCTGGGATAGGCTCCAGCCCCCCATGACCCTTAACAGGACAAACAGGTATAGAAAATGGATGGATGGTCTCTACGCATCAGCCATGTGATGAACTGTGAGCAGGGCCATACGGAGGGTTTTAGAAATACCGAGGTCCAAAAACTGAGCCTGCTAGGGGGGGTTCAGGGGCATGCCCCCCCCCCCNCCCCCCCCCCGAAAAAATTGTGATTTCCCTGATCTAAATACGTGCATTTTAAGATGTTTGGAGAGAGAAAAATTTAATAACAATAGCTTTAAAACCGTCAGTCAGTAGCATAAATGATCTGTCTCTGCTTTTCATAACCTGCTCCCTCTGTCTCATGTCCTCTTGTCTCTGTCCTCAGCATTACAATCATTCTTTCATTTCTCTCTGTCTTCAACTCTTTGTCCTCTCTCTCTCTCTGTATTCACTGCCTGTCCCTTTCTCTGTGACTTCTCACGTGTCTCTCCTGCAAAAGTGTATTAAAATAATTTAGTAAAATTATATACACCTTCTTTATTTCATCTTTGTGTTTGAGTTTGCATCATTTTGGATTTGATTATAGAAATGTGTCTCAAACAGTACATAAACACAAGCAAAATGTGTGTTATACAATAATACTATATTACACTACAATGATGCTAGGTGTTTGTGTTGTTAAATTGAGCCTTTAGGTTTCACTGTAAAGAACGTAAAGTAAAGTAATTCAATTAGATCCCAGGGAACGAAATTTCCAGGGGCAGAAATACTACCTATTACAGCTACCTATGGAAAATAGTTTAAATCATACCTTAGAATGAGATATTTCCTGACTAAGCATCTTATTCAGCACATTTTATGGGTTAGGGTTAGCTAATAAGCCCTGATCCTCAGTTACGGTAATCAGCTGCTGAAATAAAGATCATGTTTACCGGTACGTGGAGTATTTTCAGAAAATCACAGGAATACTATGACAATACCCAGAAAAACAGGTAATTTGCTAAACATATAAATTGATGGAACAGCATCAGAGGGTCGGCTAAGGGAATTCCAAAACTCTGGAATGTTCCAGCACATAGACAGACCCGCTTTGACTCAGGTACAGGATAATTACTGAAAACACGTAACGGGTGAGATTCTTAAGAAATAAAAATCACCATAATTACACATTTAAATATGCTAAACAAGCGCCGTGATAATTATATCTCATTTATAAAGCTTTCCTTACCTTCATCAATGTGATTCAGACGAGGAAGAGGAGTCCAGAAAACTTAAAGTTAGCTAATGTCACTTATGGTAATCAGCTGTTTACCGGTACGTGGATTATTTTCGGAAAATCACAGGAATACTATGACAATTCTCAGAAAAACAGGTACTTTGCTAAACAAACTGATGGAACAACATCAGCGGGTCGGTTTATACGCCGGTTTCTTTAAAAATCTAAACTTGCAGGTCAAAATCCAGATAGCCTTTACGTAAAGAACCTCCGTGTGTGTTGAGCAAAGATATTGTAGTAACAAACAAGATAATGCACTGCACTGCACCACACACACACACACACACACACACACACACACACACACACACNCAAAGTAAAATTATTTTAGGCGATTATTTCACGACTTTTATTATACATCTAGGAAAAAATACCGAGGTCCGGACCTCGGTGACCTCAATGGTGGGTACGACCATGACTGTGAGCTGTCCAGGGTGGATCCTGCGTCTGAAACCCCTGCAATTCTGCTCAGCCACATTGGGTATAGAGAATGGATGGATGGATGGATGTTAAAAAAAAATATCATACCGGTGGTTTGCATATATGAGCCATTGAGCTATTGATATATACAACCTACAAACATGTTGCATGACTGACGACCATTTCCCAAATCAAATCCCTGGAGCAGTACGTATTAGAATTGTTTATCCTACCTTCCAGATTGCCATTGGTTTCAGTTCATTCCAACATGCTATTAAAATCAATTTGAAGTGACTTGAAACATGCTGGAGATAGAAACATGCTGCGTTCTATCTTGAAACATGCTGCGTTTGCTGTGATATCTATCACAGCAAACGCAACATCCATTTTTTTTTTTTTTTTTTTTTTTTTGTCAAAGTAACTTTATTTAACCAATCCAACATAGAGCTGCATGGAAAAAAAATAATAATGCATTAGCAAGCAAAACATTCACTTTTAAGGTAGGTTTATCACCTGAACCGTTGATTTTGAAATATTAGGAGATTTAGCAAAATAACAAGACATAACATAACATAGCAGCTAGTATTTATTGGGGGCATAAACATGCAAAATCACTGGTATGGCCATTTAAGAAGCAATAAACAGAGATTGTTGGACTCTATTCAGTAAAAGACAAGCACACACACATATGAATTACGTTAGGATAGGAACTGTATTGGTTGATTGCTCCCTGTCTTCTACCGTCAATATTTTGTCAAGGAGTATTAAATCTTTTAGTGGCAATTTTCAGCCCTGCAAGATGACACATTGCTGCAAAATAACTTACAACATCCCAGCATTGTGTTTGTGCATTCGTATCTCTCCTTACATGTGTATACACGTTCATGTATTGATGAAATATTTCAGCGTTCCTGCTGTGCGTATCTCATTTTATGCTGCAGTAAACACCACAACCACTTAAGGATCTTACAGGCAATTCATTTTCTAATAATCAATTCCATGTGAATGAAGCCGTAGGTAGAATCAACACGGAGCACAAAGAGTTTTATTTTTCCTCCAACTGACTAAAGGTTCTTACAGACAATCTTAAAGGACCATACAGGCCATTTTGCATGTTTGAGCCTAATATATTTGATTTTCATACATGCAACATTACTGACAATCATTTCCCAAGCATACTACTGGAATGGTGAATTAAAAAAAATTCCTACTTCCAGACCGCCATTGGTTTCAGTTCATTCTGGTACATTATTAAAATCAACTTGTTGATACTTCAGACATTCTTAGGATAGGTAATCCATCATCATGAACAAGACGTGTATTCAGGGCTTTTTTTAGAAGTTATGTAATTTTAGTGTTTAAACACAAAAATAAAAAAAAAGCGCAGAGTGAATGTCTGTCTCCACTGGGTAATATAGTTCCAAAAGAAGAACTGCGAATTTCAAAAAATTTAAATGACCGTAAGGCTGCATAATAACAGGCAAAACATCGTTTTTTTAAGGTGGGTGTATCGCTTGAATATTTGATTTTGAAAGATTAAGAGATTTTGCAAAATATCAGGAAAGCTGAAATACAGTTTTATCCTTTGGGGAATTATTGTCAGTAACGTAACATGTATGAAAATATAATATATTAACCTTACGTGTATGAAAACTGAATCTATTGGGCTCAAACATGCAAAATGGTCGGTATGGTCCTTTAAGCCTTTGCATGTCACACTGTCTCAGATGGGCATCTGTTAGAATGTGTGAAAAAAATAAAATAAAAATGCCGACAGAATTGTCCACTTGAACATTTGCACCGCTGTCATATTTTGGAAACTGACAGAAAGAATTGATTAATAGCACAAGCAAAAGGCATTAATTTTTTAATGTGTTTTATGAATAGTTCCTCTGACATACAAATGAGGAAATACCATAGTAACACGTCTGTCAATGCAAAAAATAAAGGAGGCCCATAACAGATATTTATGAATGAGAGAATATGGTTGTATGGCAGTTTTTACCCTACGTCAAACAAACCTGGCACTGTGTTTTATGAATTACCCTTTAACTTAAAGGACCATACTTATAGATTTTCATGCTTGAGGCCAATATATACAACCCACATACATGTTATGTTATTTACAAGCATTTTCCAAAACTACTGGAGCAGTAAATTTTAGATTTGTTTTTCCTACCTTCCAGACTGTCAGCAGTTTCAGTTCATTCTAGTACGCTATAAAAATCAACATGTAAAGACTTGAAACATGCTTGATATAAATAAACCATTACAGTGAACACGATGTCTGTTAAATTTGTTTGTTAAAGTTATTTAATTTAACCGGTCCAACATGGAGATGCACTGAAGACAATGTATGTCTCCGCCACAGAATATAGTCCTGGGAGAAGACGGCTTTTGCCAAGAAATTAAAAATGCATTAGCAGGTGAAACATTGAATTTTAAGGTGGATGCATCGCCTCAACATTTGACTTTGAAAAATTAGGGGATTTGGCAAAATAACAGGAAATCTAAAATATAGTTTTATGTTTGAAACTTGGTTGTCAGTATGATAATACACATGCAGGTTGTATATATTGGGCTCAAATATGCATGATCGCATGCTGGTATGGTCCTTTAAGTTTGCAAAAATCACTGGCGTTATTCTTAGGTTTTGAGGGACATTGCGTAAGCAGCTTTAGCCATAAGACTGAAACCACACAAATACATTTAGCTGTTACTCCTTCTCTGAGCATGTTCTCTTCAGTTTGCCCTCTACATCGTCACTTCAGAGGTCTTTGTGTTCAGACACTGTGTTAAACCAGAACCTAAAATCATCAAAACAGCAGGACTTTGTGCCCTTTTCTCATTCACATATCGCAAACC
Organism: Lucifuga dentata; assembly: GCA_014773175.1. Lineage (NCBI taxonomy): Eukaryota > Metazoa > Chordata > Actinopteri > Ophidiiformes > Bythitidae > Lucifuga > Lucifuga dentata. The sequence continues at coordinate 144,927 of VXCM01001896.1, forward strand.
ACATTCCTGACAGCTTTGCCATGTATGCAGGACATTTACATTCTAATGTGTATCTACCCAACAGATAAAATGCGGGACAATTCCCATCCCCACTCTGGAATTTTGACCTGCATAGTTTCAACATGAACAGTGAGCCAATCAGAGATCTGCCAGTTGTGTGAGTTCATAATATCGCTGTGGCCATCTTAGCATGTTGGCAACCTTGTCAGTAGATATGATGACTTTTCAGCTACAATTCCTTCTTAAAAGAGACACGTTTTATATAGTTTACATTAGATTAAGCCATCTCATAGTAAGGACAGCCAAGAACAGCTTCTGTTATTAGAAAGTGAGGAAAAAAACTGAAAGAAAATGTAAAGACAAGCTGCTAATGGTGCACCAGAGTTCCTCAAAATAAGTTACACAACAGTGTTTGCACTGCATATATTTTTAGAAATAAGCTTCAATCCAGATCTTTCCATTACTATTTTTTCCTTCAATTTTATATATTGCTGTCTTTACAAATGAAAATAGAAAACTGTCAGTTTTTATACATAATTCAAATGATCACCCAATTCTATTCTAGTCTATTTTATTCACTTTTATACTTCTGAAAATGACCCTAACCCTCATGTCACATGTTTTACAGTATATATAATGATGATAATGATGATACCGTATCATGAAAATGCAAAATCAGCATTTGGCAGCAGCTGGCAATGTTTAGCAACTTTATGGGAATGCCACTTTCCAGGAACAAAATGGCAACAACACACACATTGGGTTGATTAATGTGTTTGTAAAAGATTGTGTCCCTATAACATATAAAATTAAATAAATCTCTTTCTCTCACACACGTATAACAGATAAGCTTTGCCTCTATCTTGAAATCATGATATGTTACTGGTTTTAGTTGTATGCCATGAAACATATCATGCACATGATTAAAAAAAAAACATTACCCATCATCTCCAAACTTACTTAACAGCAAGTTCCAGGCTTCCAAACCCACAAAAGGCTGCAAAAGTGCTTCCTGCTCCATGTTCAAAGGAGGTTTAAAACCATTATAAATTTAACAGGACAGAGTGCATGCAACAGCTGCTGCACTGTATTCTACTGTACCAGGCCAGCACAGAAACCACACACACACATACACACACTCACTCACTATCAAACCTTGCCTTGAGTGCCATTATAGTGCTTGCCTCATATTGATGTATATTTTGAACAAAGTCAAACATATTATTCTTTAAATGCTTGCTGAATACAACATTTCCTGATGGAATACAGGTAAAGCACCGAGAGAAACATCCGCACAAGAAACAATCCGACTTACAGGTAAAAAAAAAAAAAAAAAAAANAAAAAAAAAAAAAAAAAAAAATGGGCAAGAAGTGTGAAAAATAGAGATAAAAATACAAAAACACAATTATCTGTGCCTCATACCAAGATACACACATATACACACACACATTCAGATTATTACTGACCCACACTCAGCACTCAACTACACCTTTTATTACTTCCCAATTACAAACAAGTCTAGACTTGAATGCCAGGTGGGGAAGGGATGGTATGGTATTCCAATTAGAAGTGAAAAGCGCAGCAATGGGTTTGATGTGTTTGCATGCGCTAACAAGTGTGTGTGTGTGTGTGTGTGTGGGGGGGGGGNGGGGGGGGGGTGCTGCATGGGACATCCTGGGTAAGACTGGTCTCAACAAAAGCACATCATGGGGCTGAATGAATCGCAGCTGGACACAGGTACTTAGGTGGAACGAAAAAGGATTCCTTGGACAGGGAATCACACATACAGTATGTGCACACGCACACACACACACACAGCACACACACACATACAGCACACACCGTTTAAACAGGTTTCAGTTAACCAGGAGGTACAATTGGAGCTTCCAGTTTGTCAGCATTTCTTTTGTACACAGGTATCTCTCTCACTCACTCTCTCTCTCTCTCTCTCTCTCTCTCTCTCTCTCTCTCTCACACACTCACACTCTCTCACACACACACACACACTCATAACACCTGCTAAACCTGTAGCTAGCCTTTTCATACCTGCAGATGAATTTCCTCAACCACAGCGGTGTTGCTGGTTTTAACAAACTCTGTTCCAGGAACTGTGGATTTCCAGCAGCAAAAAAGCTTTACTGGATGGGCGTACGGCATAAAAACAATAAAAATCACTTACGCATATCAGCTATCTGCCTTTGCCAGAGTGCTCTGAAAACCAAAGTGAATTGGCCTAATTGTCAAATCCTGACACCTGTACCACAATCAGCATTCTCAGAATTCTCCAGGTGAGCAATTATACCTCAAGTATCCTCCAGATGGAGCTAAGAATGACATTCAACATACGCCACACAACCGCTTAATAGAAGCAACTAAACAATAAAAAGTACCTCAACGAATCAAACAACAATTATCTCGTTATCTATTGATTTAGGAAAAGAGCAGAATAAGAATGCAGTCCGCACTGGCAACCTACAACTATAAAATGGAGAATTTATATGTAAAATGTGTGAAGTTTTATGGCTGAAATGGCCAAGGGCAACTCTAGATGTGGAAATTGTAATCACTGTGAAAATGTTGTTAAGAACAACTCATTTACTGACAACTTTACTAGCAGAACATAGCCAGTCAATAGTTTCATTAATTGTAACACTACTTTTGTGATATACGGATTGGAATGTGGCTGTGGGTGTTTTTAAGTTGGCATGAAAAAAAGGAGGTTAAGAGAAAGGCTTTCTGAAGCTAAATATTCCATATGCATAGACAATCTTAACTATCCAATGGCTGAACATTATTTAGAAGCTCAACATAAAAGTGAGAGTACTTAAAGTAATGGGGATTGAATGGATAAGCCTGGATATTAGAGTGGGTGACAGTTAAAAAACTCATAGGGAAACTTTCTGGATATATTGCCTTAGAGCTCAATGAAGAGATTGAGTTCTCCTCTTTCCTTTTCATGACAATAAAGTATAATTGCCATGTCAACTTACAGTTAATAGGAATTTGTCTCAATGTGCTCATAATAAGCAGAAAAACATACAATGCTCAGTCCACATATATATCTGATAAATCTAAGAAGTGAGTCCTAAGTCTCGTTAAAAATGCTAATTAGCAATAAATAATAATTATTATTATTAGTACTAATAATTATTGGCCTTTTTATGAGTGCACTTGTTGGAGTTTTAGGAGGGTTTCAATTGATGTATTTTTAGATATATTTTATGTATTTATGAATTTATAGGTTTTATATGTTGCCTTATGTTTTATGTACACTATGCTGCAAACCCAATTTGCCCCTGTGGGGACAAATAATAAACATGAAACTTGAAACTATTAGTTTATTTATCAGGGACAATGCTCATTGGTCAACAGTAAAACAATAAATTGTAAATAAGCCAGAGTTAGGCCAATAACCAAGGTAATTTTAATCTGCAGTACCTGGCCAGATGTTTAAAAAGGCACCCCTAATATCTGAAAAAACAACATTAGTACATAGCTATAAAATACCCATTTTCAACTCAATACTGTAAAAAATAATCAAAAAAACAAAGACAATCCAAAATAAAAAACAATGTTTAAAACTTCACACTTTTCATATGCTTGTTTGATTGTAACTTCCCTCCAACAGCACGTGTGGAAGAGGAATACCTTGAAGATCCCCTAAAGTTTTTGTTATACTTTAGTTCATACCTTTTGAATAATCCTGCTTAAAAAAAAAAAAAAAAAAANAAAAAAAAAAAAAAAAAAAATAATAATAATAATAATAATAATAATAATAATAATAATACAAGGGCACTAATTAGCATACATGAGTATACATACCTCCTCCAAGGCTGAACAAGCCTATACAAAGCTTGTCTTGCTTTAATAGTACTTTTTTTTAAATTGATTTTATTTATTTTTATCGACCAATCAACCAACAGATGCAGGTGAAAACATAATGTCTTGGCAGAGGTAATAAGGAAAAGAGACAGAACGAGGTGCAAAAGATGCATTTTCAGAAAGTAAAGAGGATCTTTAGAAAACACAAAGATCATAAAATACATGCACTACAGGCCATAAGTTTGAGGCCACCCCCATATTTAGCATGAGCAGACTGTGTAGCAAGTTAATCCAAAATGATGTGGGAGAAGGCAGACAGCAGCTATTGAATAGAATGTTAAAACACATCAGCAGGGAGTTGGAACACAACAAGAGTGTCAGTGCACTAATACAGCCTGGGCATGCTTTCATTAAAAATAATTTCTTAAGCCATAGTGGCTACATAATGTGCTCTTGTTGACTAATTCTTCTTGAAAACTAGTTAGTTACATTAATTTTATATATTTTTGTCATTTCCTGTGCAATAAATTGTAAAACAAACAGTGTATTGATAACTTTTTTTAAAAATCTGGGGGTGGCCTCAAACTTCTGGCATGTAGTGTGTAAGCGGAACATGACACCAGTGCTCTAGTGTGGATGTGACGACGTGTGTGAGCATGTTTTAGAGATATTCACTATAGATCACTTCTACCTGGGATGACTACCACAAGCATTCAACAGCTGCAGCATGTAACACAGCGGGGAACAAGCTAGAAACGACCTAAGCTGTAGCCTGGCTGCTGCAAGAATGTGGGACAAGAGTGAGAAACAAGGTCTCCACAGCTAAAACAACATCGGTATGTTTCACAAGCATGTTTGACCGCACTCAGATAACCATTACCCAATTTCCATCTCACGCATTCTATCAATAAATAACACTTTTCTGCGCCATGACAGTTCCATTATGAATATTTCACTGTATTATTTTTAAGCATTAGAAACTGAATAGTTAATGCTTTTCTAACTTTAACCAAAGCCTCTTTGTAAAAAAAAAAAAAAAAAAAANAAAAAAAAAAAAAAAAAAAGACATTTACTTCCAAACAACTTCTGCAGCAGAGACTAAAGTGGCAAGTCTTCAGTTGTTCCTCAACTTGATTTTGAATGGAGAATACTTTGTTGGTGCTGTAATCTTCATGTAACTGCTGTGACTTTTTTTTTTTTTTTTTTTTNTTTTTTTTTTTTTTTTTTACTAGTGAGGCCTATGCTCTTATTTTGTAAATAGGATAAACAAGATTTTAAAAATACTTTAGTACTACATGAACTGAAAATGTGCTGCCCTGTAAGCCTGCTGTACTTTAAGGGCATAAATAATGTAACTTCCATAATAATTCTGTGTTTCTGTACATGTGTGATACCATGGGAAATATGCCCTAAATATAGATAAAAGCACGAGTTCTGGAGGGATTATGAAGTCAGAAACACACCAGATCAGATGATCGTCATTTAAGAAATTAATCTACTTAATCACCTTGCCCTATACATCTACATGGAGCCCCTTGTATGACATCTGGGGGAAAAATTTGATATTATGGACACATATTATGAATTTGCTCCCATGCTTTATTAATACATTCGTATGTTTTATTAGTTGCTCCCTCGTTTTACTTAAATTGTGGCCACATTTTATTAATTTGTTCTCTCATTTTAGTTAAATCATGGCAATGTTTTATACACATGTATGTGTGTTGTGGGGCAAGATTAATACATGAAAATGAATGAATTAGTAAAACATGGCTATGATTTAACTAACATGAGTAAATGAATGGGGAAAAAAGTGTTTATGTAAAGCGTGTAACAAATTCATAACATGTGCCTTTTTACTTCCTTACTTTACATCCCTATTACTGACTGCTCCATCTGACTAGAACATTTCTTTTCATTATGGCCCAGCTTAAAAGACGATACCGGTGATCATGCATGTTTGAGCCTAATATATTCAATTTTCATACATGTAACATTACTGACAATCATTTCCCAAAGTATACTACTGGAACAATGAATTTTTTTTCTTTTTTCCTACCTTCCAGACCGCCATTGGTTTCAGTTTATTCTGGTATGCTATTAAAATCAACTTGATGATACTTGAAACATTCTTGGGATAGGTAATCCATCATCGTGAACAAAACATGTATTCAGGTTTTTTTCAAAGTTACATAATTTTAGTGTTTAAGCACAATAAAAAGTGTAGAATGGATGTATGTCTCCATCCAGGAATATAGTCCCAAAAGAAGACCTGCATTTTTCGAAAAGTTTAAATGACCATGACTTCATAAGGCTGTGTAACTATTAGCAGGCAAAACATTGATTTTTAAGGTGGGTGTATCGCTTGAATATTTGATTTTGAAAGATTAAGAGATTTTGCAAAATATCAGGAAAGCTGAAATACAGTAAATAGTTTGGTAAATAGTTGTCAGTAACCATACGTGTATGAAAATTGAACATATGAGGCTCAAACATGTATGATCGCCAGTATGGTCCTTTAAACTTATTTTGTTTTTGTTTTGTTTTGTCTTGTTTGTTTGTTTTTTTCTTCTTTTTTTTTGTTCGATACAGAAAATAAATTTGCAATTCCATATTCAGACACCAGGGACTGTCTGTTCACCCGGAGCGAAAAATTGTGTATACAAGGACAAATATCTGCAAACCAGTAAAATGATCCAATAACACAGTGAAAGATGCATTAAACATATATTATTTTCATCAGTTGCCGACTATGACTTGAATGTTTACGATTAAATATTTATCATTCTAGGAGGGCAGAGCCTAAAACATCATCAAGACTACAAATCTGCACTTACTGTCCCAGCCTCAGAGGAGCCCATAGCTTTTATTAGACAGTAAAGCTCAGAGCAACTGCCCTACGTAGTGGCTCATATCTCATTCCTTATATGTTGTCCTGCTGTACATCATGTCACCACACTGTAATAAGAGCGGGGCTGAACATATGGCCTATCTTCTTGGTGATATACTGAACCATAACAGAGCCATGATCCTTCTCCCATTGTGACATAATGTAGATAAACAGGCTAGCCTGAGACAAAAGACCACTCACACCACAGATAATGCCATGATAGATTTCTGAAACCAGTGAAAGGACAAGGTTATAAACTAAATTCGCCACACATTTTTTAGGTTTTCTATTTTGCAGCACGGACTCATGACATTAAACAGAACTACAGAGGATCTACTTGTTAATTGGTGGCAGGCACATCTGGGAGCTCGCTGCCCTGATGGCTCTTTTTGCTTATGCTGTAGTTTTTCCACAATACCATTAACCCTCAAGTGTCCTGTCACCCACTTACTCCTATGGTTTCAATTCCAAACAAATAGTGTTTAGTGGTCCGTTCTCTGGTCTATTTATATCCCAGCACCTCTAATAAGATCACCTCAAAACACACATTAATAGAGAGAGTCTGAGGAAGCAGTTTTCTGAAGAGCTCAGCAGTAAGGAGTGGCATGGTGCGGGGTGAGTACGACAGAAGGACCTTGGTGTTTCACTCAGGTGTCCTTGTCAGTTATTCTTACCTTTCCCCACCATCAACGTTGCTGCCAACTCTCACATCAATGGGAGTAATCAAATAAGGACTGGTGCGAATCAGTAAATCTGACAACTGAATTTAGTCAAGATCCATGAGCTTCAGAGTGTGCTTCAGACAGCAACACTGAGCCCTTGGACACCGAGGCAATGTTATTTATTTATTTATTTATTTAGGCTTTATTTAAAGGACAATACCATCCATTTTGCATGTTTGAGTCTAATATATTCAATTGTCATACGTACATGTAACGTTACTGACAATCATTTCCCAAAGGATAAAACGATAAAACCGTATTTCAGCTTTCCTGATATTTTGCAAAATCTCTTAATCTTTCAAAATCAAATATTCAAGTGATACACCCACCTTAAAAATTGATGTTTCGCCTGCTAACAGTTACACAGCTATATGAAGTCGTGGTCATTTAACTTTTTCGATAAACACAGGATATAGAGTTTCTTCTGGGGACACTCTATATTCCCCGGTGGAGACCTACAATCACTCTGTGCTTTTTATTGTGCTTAAATGCTAAAATTACTAAACTTCGACAAAAACCTGAATACACATCTTGTTCACGATGATGGATTACCTATCCCAAGAATGTTTCAAGTATCAACAAGTTGATTTTAATAGCGTAATAGAATGAACTGAAACCAATGGCAATCTGGAAGGCAGGAAAAAAATAATCATAATTCATTGTTCCAGTAGTATGCTTTGGGAAATGCTTGTCAGTAATGTTATGTGTATGAAAATTGAATATATTAGGCTCAAACATGCAANGAAATGCTTGTCAGTAATGTTATGTGTATGAAAATTGAATATATTAGGCTCAAACATGCAAAATGGGTGGTAAGGTAAGTCTCACTGAAATTTAAAATCTCTTTTCCAAGACAAACCTGGATGAGAGAGAGGCCAAGATGGCAGCACAGTTCCACGGTTACAGCACAGATACATAAACATGCAAAATCACCAGTGTTGTCCTTTAATTTTAGACACGGATGGAATTTTCTACCAGCTAGTATGAAGGAAATTGAAAAAAAAAAAAAAAAANAAAAAAAAAAAAAAAACAGAACTCATAATGAAAACCTACACAATGCATCACCCCAAATACATTAGCCTAACAAAATGAGATTAAGCTGGATTAATGATGGCGAAGCATTCGCTTCATTGTTGCAGCTAGGAGCTGCATTTCAAAGAAACCTGATGAGCCTGCATGTTATTCAGTCAATTTCAGAGATGACAGCCGCTCAAAGTGCCAGACAGTCTAATTTCAACAGTGATATCATTGTGAAACAATTCTCTTCTAAGTGGACAAGAAAAGCAGTGCACAGGGAATTTGACTTGTGTAGAACTTTTCTCCATCATCAACAGTCCATCTGTCTGGAACATAATGTGATGACATTCTATTTTTCTTGTCTGAAAGGGTTCATCAGTAGCCGGGGCTCAGCTTCCCTGTCAATGCTGATTTTATTATAAAGTGTCAGATATGAGATATTTTGCTTGGGGCTGCATCAATCCATAATTGTTGTACATCCCTATTCCAACTCTATTCTCACTGCTCAAAAATATTGCTGATTTAGTTGAAGGGAAATGCTTGCACTTGTCTACTGTCGCAACCTCCTTTGTCAGTGTTAACAGAATATAGAGTTACGCTGGAGATATTAGGAGACTATTTCTTGCTGCTGTGGTGAGTTAGAGGACACTGGGAGGACATGGCACACAAACGACCAGTCCTGCTCGGGCTAAAAGGATCAGATTTTACTGGGATCACGTCTAGAGGTACCAATGTTGCCCTTGCAGGGAAAAATGATACAGCAGAGGTGGAGGAGAGGGAAATAAAGTGCACCACAAACAGATAATAGGAAGATAAGGACCCAGGCCAAGCAAAGGATCAGGCTGTTGGCTATAGGTTAGGAAAGTGAGAAAACATCTCTGCACTGAATGCAAATAAGTGCCATGTTAAAGCTCACAGGGGAAAGAGTCTGCAGAATGCTCGACTTTATCTAGTTTGTCTGATATTACCTGTTGACCAAGTTATAACATGTGATATGTTACATTAAAAAGAAAGCATTCTGAGAGTGCCTTTGTTGTAAAAAAAAAAAAAAAAAAAAAAAAAAGCCACCATTGAACTCAGTCTAATTTTATTTTGCAGCAAACTCAACTTCATACTTTACATTCACTGTTACTATTACTATTACAGCAGTTATGCTATGTTAGCTCTGCCCCCATAGCCAACATCAACCCACTCCTGCACTGCCACACACACACACACACACACACACATCTTGGTCTCTCTCTCACTCTCCGGCTTTCTTGCTTGCATATACACTCACACACACACTGCTACGTACACACACACTGCACATAGAGAAAGTGAACTCACAAGAATCGGCTAAAAATAATTCTTCTGGATCCTGGAATATGATCCGGATGGCCTCCAAAATTTAACCACTTCTTCCTCTCAACATTATCAATCTGTCCTCCAAATGTCATCCAAATCTGTTGGTAACTTTTTGAGATATCCTGCTAACAAACAAACAAACACACATACAAACAAAGAAAGGTTGGTGATCACATAACCTCTTTGTTGGAGGTAACAAAGTGTGTCGATGCCCAACAGCCTGTATGTAAAGACAGAATGGTGAACATGCTGAATGCCCAGAGAGACAGGAAAAAGTTCAATCAATCAATCAATCAATCAATCAATCAATCAATCAATCAATNGCCCAGAGAGACAGGAAAAAGTTCAATCAATCAATCAATCAATCAATCAATCAATCAATCAATCAATCAATTAATCACAGGAGTTAGTCAGAGAATACAAGGTGCTAATAAATGTTACCGGTACACAAAACAAGTACAAACCACATTAAAGCCAAATAATAAACTCAGACTGGAGGGTCCAGCTTCACGTAACCCTACACAGGATACGTGTGTATGGAGGATGGATGAAACTCAAACTGAAAACGAAACATGAAATCTCAATTTTAAAAAAAAACAAAAATACAATGGCTCTATTTATTTCCATTATGACTCCATAAACATTGCTGCATCAGACACCTTCTTGAGTCGAGCGATACCACTTCTAGTGTTACAGAGAGGATGTTATTGCATGAGTGTTGTATTATGGACTGTTTGTAGTTTTAATGTTGCTAGTCTGGGGAGTTTGCAACCCGTCAATCTACAGTGTTTCTGTAAAGGTTAATTAGCCCCAAATGTGTCCAGTAAGAACAGTTTATTTATGCATTAAGCACTGTTTTTTTGTTGCCATGGAGCAGCAGTTCTCAGTCCTGCTCCTGGGAACCTGTATATTTTCCATCTCTCTCTGCTCTGCACACACCTGAATCTCTAAACAGGTGTTTTGTCAAGATCTGGGACCAGCAGGCACCAAGTCTTGATCAAGTGAACACCTGACTTAGCTAATCAGGTAAGACAAAAACACTACAAATTTGACATAAGTAAAAAAATAATTCTCTTGCCATTCCTTGTGGAGTAAAGTGGGATGTTTGAGAATGTAGTAAACTCCATCTAAGGCTAAATACGAGCACAAGACCGACAATCAACAAGTGCCATTAGAGAAAGTTGAAAAGAAGTTTCAAGGGACAGAAAGTACTGAGAGATAAACGGATGGGATTTACTTTGCACTTCCAGGGCTGTGGCCCCCTCTGAGGTGAAGATACTTTGGCAAAAATGGCACTCTTATCTTCATTGCTTTTTAACAAAGACTTGACTTCCTGTCAGGTCATGATTCTTAACAACAGCAACAATTCACTCATCATCTTTCCTCTCTGAGCTCTCTTCCTTCTTTCATCCCCCTTAAAATAAGCCACTTCCTCCACCTCTCTTAATTAAACTAAACACCTACCACTCTTTCCCTTTCACTCCATGTCTAAATTTAGCACTCTTACTATTCCACAAAGTGACGATACATGGTTACTCATTGTTGCCCTGCCATTAAAGCAATAGTTAACTTAAATGTCATGTCATTATTCGTTCATCTCAACTCTCAACACTACACCACATCTTGTTCTACGAATGAAAAATTAAATATAAGGTTTCATCTTGTGATACTGAAATAGAGCAGTGTGGAATATTAAAGTGCTCTTCATGGGATGCTTGAATGGTTGCTTCCTATTGATCTCCTCGCACAGAGTAAGAAGATTAATAGCATGAGAAGGTCACTTAGGTCAGTGCTGTAATGTTAGATTGTGTTTTCCTCTGTACTTAAGAGGTTTTGAACCACATCACAAAGTGGTCATCAATTACAACGTGCATAAAGAGAAATACTAGGAAGGACGGCTGGTTTCGATTTGTTTCTCTGTTGTGCCATAAACATCAGACACCAGATATACACAAACTCATCACAATGGTAAATATACATATTGGACAAACTCAAAGGAATATTTTTTTTTTCATTTCTCTGTTTCCTATTCTCACTCAGAGTCAAGCAAAGTCAAGGGTGTTGTTTTTAGGATTCCACTTACAATGTGAACATTTGCCGAATTTCAATCTTCTCAAATGTATCGCAAAAATTAGAAATAACAAGTCAGAGGTAACCTTGAAAAGTCTGGATTATTCCGTGGATTTTTTTCAGGGTCACTCTCAGCTTTGTAGGTTCACTCCAAACTTATCAGGTTTATTCCAGATTTTGAAAAGCTAACCCTGACTTTCCAGGGTAATTCCAGACTTTAAGATCATTCCAGAATTTTAACACTGACCCTGATGTTATAAAGTTAACAATGAATTTTCAGGTTTATTCCAGAATTTCAAAGTTATTCCCAATTTTAGATGTTAGATGTTAGCATTTGCTTTTCAGAGTCTTTCCAGCATTATTCCAGATGTTTCAAGGTTAAACTTTTCATGGTTATTCCAGATTTTTCAGCATTATTCCAAACTCAGAATTATCATTGAGTTGTGTTATTCTCAACCTTTGCTGTTATTTCAGATTTTTCATGGTAATTCAAAACATTTCAAGATTATTCCAGGCTTTAAGATTATTCCAGACTCTTCAAGATTAAACTTCTCCAAAGCATGATTCCTTGTCTGGGTACATGTTATCATTTCCATATTTTAATAAAAGTTTAAATTTCCCCAGTGACAAAGAAATTAAATTCCATCAAACCTGCAGAAACTTCACAGTTTCCATAGCTTTGCTCAGAGAACATTATTACTGTGTTGGACCTCTAAGCTGTTTTCTCTTTCTTGCATATACCAACTTCCTTCCTAACTGTACCCATCTATGTATAGCTCCCTTATAGTTCCAGTTCCTTTTCCTTGAGCTCTTTCATAATTTAGCCATTAATAAAAGTGATGGGTCAGCACTCTGAAATCACTCCATTATTTAGCCATGAAACATATTAAAACAATACTGTGCTGACCAAGTCCATTGAGGAAGCTGGGAAAGATGGAGGGAGCAAAAGAGTAACACATTAAACTGAGATGTGTGAGGCTGTCTGAGAGCTGAATTACTCAGCAAAAAAGGATTTCACTTTCACACACTGTAACCAGGGGTCTTGACTGTTGGCTGTGCAAGGTACACACACACACACACACACACACACACACACTTGTATGCACACTTCAAAACAAGATGTAAAAGGCTTGCTATAGGCTCAAGGACTGTCGTTCAGGCAACATATAAACCCCCTGCATAGCCAAATCTACGCCTGCTTAAACCATTTTAACTAAATGTCCTATTTTCACCAACCTTCTTTCTAGTTTGAGCTCCTCTAAGGCCTGTTTCACATTATAAGTTTTGAGCGTTGCCGCTGACCTCGGCATCCAGTGCTCTGCTTGTTCATGAGCAGAGTCTGAGCAGTGCCGGTCAACTAAGCGCTGACAGGAAGCGTTTGCTGCTAATGACATGTTGATGGTTACCATGGGCAATCTTTGCACATTTGTGGTCCAAATCAGGTTTCCGGGTCAAATCGGGTAGCGACATGGACATTACAACAAAGAAGGCTCTGGCTCTTCTTCTCATTCGAAGAGGAAACGTGAATGTTGAGTCACTGTTCTAAACTGTTCTACACAGGTTATGAGCTTCTCCTCCATCGCTGTGGCACTTCTGCTTACGTGATGGACAGCTGTTCTCTGATTGGCTGCATATTGGAAAGGTCAGCTTCAGAAAGGTCAAAGTTGAATTTGATTGAACTCTGAGTGCAACATCAAAACGGAGAATCCGAGCGCCACGTGGCACCAAGGTGGCGTGACACAGTGTTAGGAGTCACCGCTCAGCTCCCAATACACTATAATGTAAAGCCCTGGTCAGCGCAGTGCTCAATGCTTATCATGTGAAACCAGCCTAATGCCTACACATGATCAGCAGCAAATCTGCAGGAAATCAGATGGCCCATTGCTTTCTAGAGATGAGTGATGCCTCTCAGCCTTATGGGAGTTGTACCCTGAGAGGTACGCACTGCTCAGCTTTACAGCTTTACTCAAAGTTCCACCAAATTCAATTTTGATCCATTTGTCGTGAACTTTCAAATGTGCAACCAAATGCGAGAATATGTGACACTCATAAGCAGGATAGAGCAATTTCCTTAATTATCCAACTCAAATTTAATGTCATACCATGATCTGAGCCAAAAGGTGATCACGTGGTGAAATGTTAGCAGTCAGTCCAGGTTTGTGAGCTGGAATAGTCTATAAAATGTGATAGTAGCTACATGTAAGCTAACAAACTTAAGGTCAGGCTGCTTCTTGATGACAGGGTTGGTTTTGCTTTGGCATTAAAGCACTTTCCTCCTTGCACTGAGCAAAGTGCAGAGTGTAGTGGCGCAAATTGCTTACCACGTTCTATTTCACCACGGCTCGTGTAAACAGTCTAACACGTTTATAGACAGTAGAGCATAAAGCAACTATAGTCACAGTCTTATTCCTAAGTGACCCCAGCTACAGAATCATAATTGAAGAGTGTTGTAGCTTCTCGCATCTTCAACATCAATTTACTGTTGACAATACAGCTTTTTAAAGATGGAATTTCTATACAAATCAAATCCAGGCGTTGTCAAGACAGGATGATAATGTGAAGGACTACTGTTGGCTAATTTGGATAACAAGTTTCCCATTGTTTGTGTCTCCAAAAAAGACAAAAAGATGGAGCATTCACTTGTCACATGAACCCACATCTCTCCCTCTTTTTAGACTTTAATTTATATTATTGTCGTGTTTACCAGCATTTCCTCTGAGCAGTTACCCAAGTTCCAGTATCAACATGATTCCATTAAGAGCTTCACAAAAAGCAGCCTTGATGTTTGGCCTTGGAGCCTGTGGATCGTGTCTCTGTTGTTATGTTCGTGGAATGATTCTACACCACATATTAGGTAAGATGCTGAGGCGTGACAGCAGATATAACGCGAAACCTGGCAGCTGTGTGGGTTTGTGTATTGTTTATGGAGCTGAGTCTGTGATTTTTATTCCTTGTAAAAAACATATGATGACTTAAAGGACCATACTGGTAGTTTTGCATGTTTGAGCCCAATATAGACAATGCTCATACTGTAATAGTAATATGTTATATTACTGTCACTCATTTTCCAAAACATGCTACTGGAGCAATAAATATTAAAATTGTTTTCCCTACCTCCCAGACTGGCTTTGGTTTCAGTTCTTTCCAGTATGCTGTAAAAATCAACTTGTAGATACTTGGAATGTGCTTGAGATAAGTAATACATCACAGGAAACATGACATTTACTACATTTTTTGTTGAAGTAACTTTATTTAACTGGTCTAACATGGAGCTGCACAGAAGAAAATGTATGTCTGCCAAGCAATATAGTCCCAGGAGAAGACTGATTTTACCAAGAAATTAAAAAAAAACAAAAAAACATCCCTTCTACATTTGGCCATACGTGTTAGCAAGCAAAACACTGAATTTTAATGTGGCTGTATCAACTGAACACTTGATTCTGAAAGATTAGGGGATTTGGCAAAATAATAGGAAAATTAAAATATGATTTTATGTTTTGGAAAATGGTTGTCAGTAATGGAACATGTATGCTAGTGGTATTTACTGGGCTTTAACACAACTTGCAAGTCAATGGCATCGTCCTTTAAAGCAGTTTATAGACCATGAGTGGTCAACCAAACTGACTACAGGTATTTCAGAGTCTGCTTTGCAAGAATACTAAAGGCTCCAGCATACTTCATTCAAAGTAGAACTTTCAAGACAAAAAAGCCATCTTTCAAGCCTCTATATGCAGATTCAAGCTCTTTTCCTGTACTTTGTGCAGGACCCCAAGGTGAACTTTTGTCTTTTCTACTGCTGATGCCTCGCCCTGGTCACGATTGGTCCAAATGTTACATGGATGGTTTTGTCTCTAGCGAGGGGTCAGTGGACAGAGTTGGATTTTTCTTTTGGTTCATTCACTACTTCCTCTGTTGTCAGAACAATTCCACATTTGTCGAATTAACACAGAAAATTCTCCATCTTCCTTTCTACTCTGAATATAGAAGACAAACATACCATCTCCCTTTCAGTCTTCATTCCCTGCTTTTTATCGTTAACTAAACTACTGCCAACTCCTCTCTCCATTTGTAAACCTCAACACCACCTCTGGTAATAGGCAACTCGTGACCATTCTGCGCCCCCTAGTGGCATGGAGAATTTAAAAAACTTCACTTTTCAATGACGATACCTCGCGTGCTGTTCTGTGTGCACCAGCCTGCTCTTTTGTTCTCACTGTGTGTGGTTTTGTTTGTGTGGAGGTGGAGAAATAAAGTACAAAGAAAGGCACAGAACTAAAAAAGAGTTTGAGTTTGGTATCGTTATAGTCAAATCCATGCAGCTATCTACTTGACTTCATTTTTTTTTCTTCTTTTCTTTTTTCTGTCTACATATATAGTTGTACTTGACTTCATTATTCCATCTACACAGGTTCATATTTTATGCAAGTCAAATAATAAAAACAATAAACTCCAAAGGCACTGCATGCATAATGAAGTCACCCCTTTCTCTCTCTCTCTCTCTCGCTCGTCATGCTGCTGTATAAAAGATAATTGGAAAAGTGAATCACACACAGATATAGACATACAAACATATGCACACACACACACACACACACACACACACACAGTTATACACACTAAAATCTGCGACCTTCAGGTTTGATCATCTGCAATGCAGTTATTAATTGCATGGTTTGGAAGCAGTCCACTTCGATAAGATTTTTTTTTCTTGTTGATTTGAAGTTCAAATCATCTCTATGGGCTTCTATCAAATGTTTATAAATCAATCATATGCAAAATATCAATTAGAAGATTGTTATTTAAAAGTACTGCAAAATAAAGTTGTAGATAATTGCAAAAGTGTGCTTTCAAAAGTAATTAAAGGACCATACCATCCATTTTGCATGTTTAAGCCTAATATATTCAATTTTCATACACATAACATTACTGATAATCATTTCCCAAAGCATACTACTGGAACAGTGAATTAAAAAAATGTTTTTCCTACCTTCCAGACTGCCATTGGTTTCAGTTCATTCTGGTACGCTATTAAAATCAACTTATTGATACTTGAAACATTCTTGGGATAGGTAATCCATCATCATGAACAAGACATATATATGCAGTTTTTTTCAAAACTGAATATACTGTTTCATAATTTTAGTGTTTAATTGCAATAAAAAGCAAGGAGTGAATGTATGTCTCCACCAGGGAATATAGTCCCAATAGAAGACCTTCGTTTATCAAAAAATTTAAATGACCATGACTTCATAAGGCTGCATAACTATTAGCAAGCAAAACATTGATTTTTAAGGTGGGTGTATTGTTTGAATATTTGATTTTGAAAGATTAAGAGATTTTGCAAAATATCAGGAAAGCTGAAATTCTGTTTTAACATTTGAAAAATGATTGTAACATAACATGTATGAAAATTGAATATATTACGCTCAAACATGCAAAATGAGTTGTATGGTCCTTTAAAAGGCTTATGAATAAAAAAAAACTATAGATTGTAAAATTTGCTCAGAAAAGCATCCAAAACAGAATTGATTTTGAACAAATCAAGGGAGCCTAAGTTTGCGCAGGACTCTACCTTTACCTCAATTGACCAGTAGACTCTTTGAAAAGGGCAACAAGTATAAAAGTTATTGTTTCACCAGTAAATACGTGAATGAAAATGCTTGTAAAGCTCTCTGCTGGGACTCACCCTGCGCTTCCTCAGCCTTCAGCGCTTTACGTACATGCCGCTCCATAATCTTAGCAAATGATGTTGGCTCCATATCTGGCTACAAAGGCCTATTCTGTATCTAAAACTGATGCTTTCCTGTTAGTTTTGAAGATAGATTTAATGCAGAGTATATACTTAGCACTGCTGCTGATGCTTTCACACCCCTGGCTTGGTGTTCTACAGATCTTGACACAACCTTTTAACCCACTGACAAGTTTATAGACGTGCATGCATTTTCTCACTCACTCATTCTTTCTGTCTCACACACACACAACACACACCTTGTCTGTCACCCACTCATAGAGACCCCACCGCCACCTCCCCTCCAGAACCGTCCAAAAAGCTGATAATCATATCCCACAGATAGCGCTAATGCTGGAGTTAGCCTAGCAGAAATGTCAAGTGTTGTCATGTAACAGCTAAATGGTGTTTGGTGAATTGGCAGCTTCTGAAGTGTGACAGTAAAGACAGAGATACAGACTGAGAGCTGCTGCTTCTGACTTTGGCTAGATGTTGCTTTGTAGGGAATTGTTTTCTCTTCCTGCTGTCGTCTGATGCTGCGACGGCTGTCTGGTCCTGGACATGTTGCACCTGAGTGCTTTACTGTTGTTACCTTGTTGTGTAGAACTGAAAAAAAAAACTGGCTTTTTAAGCACTCACCACCACAAACAGGTTTCTGAGTCACTGCCCACCCCACATCTCCATCTCTCTCCTCTGCCCCCCACTCTCACTCGCTCGCTTTTTCTCAGTAAAGGACAGCCACAGGGGAGAACCAGCCAAAAACTGTGGGGACTTAAGGTCACAATTGGGGTTTCCAAGAGGTGAAAATAAGCATGAAAATAAGAACTTCCAAAAGGGCATCATAAAAACGTTGACAAAGCTATGTGAGTGCCCAGGAAAAACTGGAAGGCAACAAAGTGCTGGTCTTGCCGGTTGTGATGAATGAGACAGAAGCTGTGGGGCTAAAGCCTTTCTTTTTTTTTTTTTAAACAACAAAACTCTCTGAAAGTGTTTTGCTGCTCCCAAACAATATACTCAGAAACAAATGCATACGGAGAGACAGAGAGAACGAGAGGAGAGACAGACAGAGAGAGCGGCAGCAGCACAACGCTGCCTGCTGCACTGCAGCAAAAATCTACACAGCAAACCCAAGCCAGAACACAAACCTCCAGCACCGCACAGACAGACCTGAACAGAAGAAGAGCAAGTGGTCGAGACAGACAGACAGACAGACAGAGAGAGAGAGAGAGAGAGAGAGAGAGAGANAAGTGGTCGAGACAGACAGACAGACAGACAGAGAGAGAGAGAGAGAGAGAGAGAGAGAGATGGACTGTGGATGTGTGTGTTTGTATGCATGTTTTTTAGTGGCATGTGTGTGTGTGCGTGAAGGGTAACAGAAGAAAATTGGATGAAAGAGAAAAGTCAAACATTTTTTATATAATGTGTTATTTTAAAGATATTTATCATTCAAAAAGGGTGATTTTGTATGTTTAAGCCCAATAAATTCTACCCACATATACACATTACGTTACTGACAAACATTTTCCAAGACATAAAATTGTTTTAATTTTCCTGTTGTTTTGCCAGATCAACTAATCTTTCAAAATCAAATGTTCAAGTGATACACCAACCTTAAAATTAAATGTTTTGTCTTCTAACACATGCAGGATTGTAGCAGGCACGGTCATTTTAATTTCACTGTAAGAATATTTTCTCCTGGGACTATATTTCCTGGTGGAGACATTCATTGTCTTGCTATTTTGTAAAAAAAAAAAAAAAAAAAAAAAAAAAAAAATTAAAAGACATGTTTCTGTGATAAATTACCTGTCTCAAGTCTGTTTCAAGTCTCTACAAGCTGATTTTTACAGAGTACTTGAATGAACTGAGACCAATGGCAGCCTGGAAGGTAGGAAAAAAATTCTAATATGTATTTCTCCAGTGGTATATTTTGGGAAATGGCTGTCTGTAATGTAACGTGTATGCGGGGTTGTATTGATTGGGCTCAAACATGCAATGTCACCGGTATAGTTCTTTAAGGATTGTGTATGAGAGTGAGAGAGAGAAAGAGAGAGAGAGAGAGAGCATCTCTGTGCTCAGGTTATTCAGACAGTATGGAACACAATTAGATGATGGACAGCAGCAATAAATGAGCTGCAGGCCTACAGTGAGTCACAAAATCATATCACCAATCAGACATAATCAAATCATAGGAAAAGTACTTCCAGCACAGCAAAGAGGCAGAGCAGCTGACCCGGCACAGTATTTTCTTCAAATCCTCCTTCAATCTTCCATCCTTCAGTCCTCCCTGCTGTAAAACAAACATGTAGTAAACCGTGATTTTAGCGACATGTTGCTGGCTGTGTGATTTGTAGGAACATATACTGTAAACAGAACTCATGATGTTCACTCTGGGGTGTGTGTGTGTGTGTGTGTGTGTGTGTGTGTGTGTGTGTGTGTGTGTGTGTGTGTGTGTGTTAAAGGTTAAAGACACTGTGTTCCTGTCAGCGGAGCCATAGGGAGCATGACCCAACCCTCTCCCAACATGCTACTAACATGCCTGCATCACTTCCTTCCTGGTCCTATATGACAATCTGGAAACAAGATTCTGGCTAATTATCTACTAGTTCAGCACACTGTCAGTCCTTTAATTCTTAGGCTACTTTCTCCTCCAAGGAAGTTATGTGATCACTGCCATTTGTTTGTCTGTCTGTTCATTGGTTGGTCTGTTTGTTTGTTAGCAGGATATCTCAAAAAGTTGTGTTCATATTTGGATGAAATTTTGAGGGACAGATAGATAATGTCAAGAGGAAGAAGAGACTCAGTTTTGGAGGTGATCGACCTGATGGTGGTGCTGTAACGAGCATGTTTATATTTTGGCCTATAACTATTGAACCATTCAATCAAAATTCTTTTTTTTTACCCTGGACTCCGCATCCAACCATGTAGGCCACCCCCATTTTCACCTGACTACTGTATATACTCGAGTATAAGCCGAGTTTTTATTTTATTTTATTTTGGATTATTTTCAGAAAATCAGAGGAATGCTATGACAATACCCAGAAAAACAGGAAATTTGTGTAGTATCGGGTAAGGAGGTAGGAACCTTTGTGATGTGATGTGTTGCCCAGGGAGAATTTATTCAATAGAGGAAGGGAATTTTGCTGGAAGATGTGTGTGCTGCCTTGTCTTTCAGTTAATAACAAACAATCACAATGGAACATTTGCTAAATAAATAAATTGATGGAAAAACATCAGGGGGTCGGCTTATATTCAAGATCGGCTTATAGTTGAGTACATACAGTACATTTTCCATCTTTTTTTTTCCAAATCAGTTTTTACGTATCTCCTATAATTTTGGCTCAATGGACACAAAATGTTGCACGTAGAATTTCTGGACCAAGCTGGATAAAAGTTTTTTCTTTGTTGTTTTTATATTCTTTGCCATTTTGCTACAATTGGCTGCCAAAGTTGTGTGCACCCTGCCCATAAAATCCTTGGCAGAGGTATGTGCTGAGTGCCTTCTTGCTGAGTATTTCATCAATGACAAATATACCAACAGGCTACATCATCAAATCAATAAAAAAAAGAAGTAAAAAGTGAAAAAAAGGCCAAAATATGGACTATTATATTTGATTGCACAGCTTTCCTTCTTGTTGAGTTTTGTTCTTGTTTGATTTCTGTTATCCACTTAGTTTGTCATCTGAATTTTTTACTTTGTTTTTTTCATTCGTTTGCATTAGCACTTTCTTCTTTTTGCTGTATGTTATTTTGAAATTCTATCAATTCGTCCTCATCCTGTATTCCTGCTGCACATAACGTCCTCAAACCTGGTAAAGTTATTCATGTGTACATGCACACTATACTCAGATCCTTTTGTCTGTACTGTGATTAAAGCAAAAATGCAAGTAAGACATACACTGATGTAATTATTTCTGGTTCGCTGAACATACATGACTCGTTGCTTAATTGGAGTATTAAGGAGAATCGGCCACATGAGGAAATGCATGCAGATTCTACTCTGATTACAACATTTAGATCTCAGGTAAATCAATTTACAATCATATCATCTAAGTCTGTTACTTATAGTAAGTTTATGTGGATTTACACTGATTTCAGTCTAATTATGGCAAACGAATAATGTATCTTTGGGCAGGATCCAGATCTGGTGATAATAACGGAGAAGTTACGAGAGGAGAGGAGAGGAGAGGAGAGAGAGAGAGAGAGAGAGAGAGAGAGAGAGAGACTGGGGTTTGCAGGAAGCATTGGGCAAATGCAAAAAAATAAAATAAAAAAGCAATGTGGGAGTGTCTGTTCATATGGCACGGTGTTTCAATTTCAATACCAATTACAGTAATAGATAGCCATTTAGCTTTAAATGTGAATGAAATACCTCGTATTATATTTCAGCATTTTAGAAAACTTAAAGAAACACTGAAATTATGCATTTAGAGATGGAGGCAGGCAGAACAATGAATGTGCTGGATAACGAAGACAGATTTTTTCCTCTACATTGGCAAAGACACAAAACTGTGTTCTTACTTCAGTCTTGTGGTAAATTAGGGTAGTCTTTCAAATAGTTTACATTTTTTTAAAAATAAATTAACTTTTCTATCCAGCCCAGCAGCACTCAGAATCGGCCAACTCTCATCAAACATCTTGTATTTTAAGTCTGCTTGGTTTACTATGTAAAACACCACCAATTTGGTGTTCTGATATAGTCACCTTTTTTTTTTCTTTAAATAAAATTAGAACTTTTCTATTTGGACAGGCAGTATTCCATGATTAATGGTCTCGCAGATATGATGATCCAGCTAGATAAGTACCTTCACATTTGCTTCATGCTTGTTAACCATGCTGATTTGATTTCTAGCTTAACAGTTACTCAATGCTCCAACATACATCAAAACCAATGTAAAAACCAAGAGTGAGAACACTGGAACTAAGAACAAAACCTGAAGAACTGAGAATAAATTTTGAATAGTGATGTTAAAGTGAGCTAAAGAAGCTGAGAGCATCAGTTTATATTTTAACTGGGACCAGCAACCCGTAGCGGCGGCATGGGTACATTGAATAATTTATATTAGGGAATTTAGTTTCACTTGAACTGATACTGGAAGCAGAGATACAGCAGCTCAGCAACAGCAAGCAGAGACAAGGATCTTACTAAAGCAGTGACATTACATTATATCAGTTGTGTCAAAGTAAATTTCATACATTTGGACAATGATGACAAAGTGTTTTGGAGTCAGTAAGTGTGATGTCAGTATTCATAAGCATTAACAGGGACTCAGGCTATTACCAAATTTTGGGGTTAATACTTGAAAGCAGTTCTGAATTGGCTCCAACCTTAATTTGATCAGCATTCAATGGTGTTTGTGGACCTCTATGGCTAAAATTATACCTTTCCAGACTTCCCTCTAGCCAAAGCTGACTCTGCCCTTTAGACATGTCAATCATGACTCTTAAGAAAAAATGTCACTTGGTGACAGCATTGTTTAAGGGTTATTACTACAGCATGAATACCATTGAAAGGATTACAGGAGGAGGAAATACAGTCTAGAAAAGCACAGTAATGACAACATTACAGAGCTCAAACACACAGAATGCATGAATTGCCTGAATTAATGCAAAACCAGCCTTGATTCAAGAGTGAGTATATTTAATTCCTAATTTTTATAATTATTAAAGTCGTTACTATCACAAATATGGTTTTAAATAGGAACATGGAAATTTGCAGGTCACCCTTAAAATTAAAGCCGAAATTTGTGGCTACACTCCATTTGAAGGTTACGGCATCTGCTTCATATCTTGAACTAAAAAATTCTTTCTCTTACTCCCCCATTCAAAAAATCTAATTCAAAAAAATTCATAAAATCCAGTCTGACAGTGTTAAAGAACCATACCATCCATTTTGCATGTTTGAGCCTAATATATTCAATTTTCATACACATAAGGTTTCTGACAATCATTTCTNCCATTTTGCATGTTTGAGCCTAATATATTCAATTTTCATACACATAAGGTTTCTGACAATCATTTCTCAAAGGTTAAAACTGTATTTCAGCTTTCCTGATATTTTACAAAATCTTTTAATCTTTCAAAATCAAATATTCAAGCGATACACCCACCTTAAAAATCAATGTTTCTCCTGCTAATAACTACTCAGCTTTATGAAGTCATGGCTGTTAAAATTTTTCGATAAATGCAGGTTTTGTTTTGGGACTATATTCCCCAGTGGAGACATACATTCACTCCGTACTTTTTATTGTGCTTAAACACTAAAATTATGTAACTTCTAAAAAAAAAAAAAAAAAAAAAAAAAAAAAAAAAAAAAAAAAAAAAAAAAAAANCATACTACTGTTCCAGCAGTATGCTTTGGGAAATGATTGTCAGTAACCTTATGTGTATGAAAATTGAATATATTAGGCTCAAACATGCAAAATGGATGGTATGGTCCTTTAACATCAAATGGGCAAATTTCCTGACACCTCATGTGCATTAACTGGAAATGATGATGAATTTGAAGTAGTGCCTACCCGTGTGTCTACTGTGCTTTAATACGGACTTCTGGTCCAGTTAATCGATCTTCACAGAGGCTTAAAAAAAAAAAAAAAAANAAAAAAAAAAAAAAACATAATCGCACTCTTCTCTCTTACGAAACACATCTCTCATCACTTCATCAGTTTGCTGTAAATCAGAGCATGGCGCATCAGTCCACCACAGGAGCTCATCCACTCCAAAAAAAAAAAAAAAAAAAAGAAAAAAGAAAATCACCAAGCTCCTCAGCTGTTATGTGATCAATCCTCAGGGGTCCTGGAAGTAGTGAGCAGGTAAGATGTGTCATGTGTTGGAGGGAACCTGAGTTGTGTTACACCCCTGCTCCTCACTCAGCGGCACACCTCCATGCTCACAGAAGCCGGGATATGTCACACAGATCCTACTATTAAGGGCAGAGGATGAGCCAAATTACAAGATGATTTATGGAACATCCAGAAGACACTGGGGATGAAAACCAAGTGGGGAAAAGCACAGGCTATTGTATCCTGCTGTTGCAGTGTCTATTTAGAGATGTACAGTACCTCAATTTTCCTATGTTTGTGGATAAGAATGGGATTATCAGAATTGTCCATACAGAAAGGAAAGCCAGGCATAACCTACCAAGATTAAAGAAATCAGGGTATTCTTCAAATTAATCTGCCATAGTTAAAGAAAAGTAACCTTAAACCTTAAAACATGTTATTTTTATTACAAACTACGAATATTGTCCTATAACTTGTTTGTTCAAACATAAGGCAAGTTTTTTATCCATAAATACTGGGGACAAAAAGATAGTATACTGTAGTGCACATGTATGTAACATATGTGCAAAGAGGTAAAGCAGTAATGGAAAAATGGCTTTTTAAAAAAAAATATATATTATTATTTAATGACCCTAAAAGTTTTCTATACAATTTACATCTGATTTCCATTCCATTCCTGATTTCTATTTCCATCATCAACTTGTTGAGGGAAATAGGTACTGAATATCTAAATATTCCGAAAGATCATTGCTAGCAGAGAGTTAACATATGGTTAAAGGACCACACCGGTAGCTTTGCGTGTTTGAGCCCAATATATACAACACATTACATGACCAACAACCATTTATCAAAATATGCTACTGGAGCGCCAAGAATTAAAATTGTTTTTCCTACCTTCCAGGCTGCCATTGGTTTCACTTCATTGTAGTATGCTGTAAAAATCAACTTGTAGAGACTTTAAATGCGCTTGAGTCAGCAAGCATGACATCTATTAATACACTGAACTTTAAGGTGGGTGTATCACCTCAACATTTGATTTTGGCCGGTTGGAGGATTTGGCAAAATAACAGGAAAACTAAAATAGGATTTAATGTTTTGGAAAATGGTTGTCAATAATGTAATGTTTATGCAGGTAGTATTTAAACATGAAAAATTACCAGTAAACTGCGAACAACACAACAGACAAGGTAATTTCAAACACCCCCAGACAGTAACTTCTATGACTATTTAGACAATATGTAAATACAGGTGAAAGTTCTTCTTTCACACAGATTGTCATTTCTACTGTATCACAGTATTATACACACATCCATAATGTTATTTTCATTTAAGGCTCTATTTTGAAATATTTTCAATGCTTTAATCGATCCACTTCTACTCTCTCTTGCTCCACAGCCGTGAATACTGCATAAAAAACAGGTTATTTGAGGTAATGTATGCTTAAGTGCCACTCTGTTCTGATTGGACAACTGCAACATGATGTCACTGGCCAAACACTCGCTCATTAGCCTTGTACTTCATGGGTGTGTCTTATCAGGTGAGCTACATTTTGATGTAAACGTTTTACAAAAGTAAAGGACTAATCAAAAACAAAGCTATCCAGGCAGTTTAGGGATATATTTGTTGACTCGTACGATACAGAAATTAAGCAGTAGGGCCTTTTTTTCTCAAAAGAGAACAGCAAAGTGTCAATGCGCTAATTGTGCTACTCAAAAGCTAAATCACTGAAATATGATATCATGGTCCTGTATGATACTCATCTCTATGGTACTCATCACTGTATGCTTTACCAAAATGTTGGCTGGCCTTCTACTTACTGGCCTTCTATACTAGAGAGCATCAGTGCTTCCTTATTATTTTATTAAATAGGCTACCATTTTATATCAGGAAAATTATCAAACTGATTCTGCAGACTTCAGGCTTCATCAAAGTGGTTTTCAGATTTGCTGTTGGAGCATCTTGGAATCATCTGCCATAGTTTTACAGCTTGATGCTCTGGTTTATAGATTCAGACAACTCATTAGGGGTATGATCAAATTTGATTGCAGTTGTTTATAGAGGTGATATTTGATTGATAATTTTGCCTAATGTGTATTCCTTTTACTATTTCTCTATTCTTTTTCTTGCTCATTTTTTCAATCAATCAATGATGTCGGAGTCAGATATTAATTTTGGCGACTTTGATCATATGTGTAGCATTGTCAGCAATGAAACACATTAGCTGATCCTCACACAAACTCCTGCTGGCCAAAATCTCTCACAAACTCAGAACAATGTTTTTCCAACTCTATAGGACATCTGTAAACACTTCAATTCAAAGTGCTGTTTGATGGAAGTGTCAGGCTTATGTACGGCTCTGTTGTCCTGCTTAGTCAAAAATCACAGCCATGGAAGCAAAGAATTCCACTTGATTTAACTCTGACCGCACCCGTGTCTGAAACGGCCTTCAAACAAGCTGAGCTCCAAATGACACACCTGAGTAACAAAATGTTTGTGCTTTAAGTCGCCACCTCCGTCTGACACATTTTGCACAATACCATGGTTTGAAGGTTGGTTGTCTTGTTTGAAGCCTTAGCACTGCCATACCGTGGACACGCCATCACCAAATCTTCAATTTCTCCATTAACATTCTTGGATTCGTCAGACAGCCTAAGTGCAAATGTGAACTATTGCTTTTTGTCATCCTGTTGTCATCCAGACATGTCTGCAAGGAAACACAGGCAGAGAGAGGAAACCTCTGCTGTCTGCCTCTTGTTAAAATCTGATTGAAAGGTGTTATTATCACAGCAACTTTTTGCAACTTTGGCAATGTTCAATAAATATTTGGTGCTATATTAATCAAAAGGAGGGAAAACAACAAAAAGCATAATATGTCCCCTTTAAAATCAGTTCAGTAGCTTTTGTATTTTGTGAGTGTGAGTTTAAAGGACTATCCTCTAATCCCAATATATACAACATGTGGTATGTTACTGACAACCAATTTACAAAACATAAAACCATATTTTCGGTTTCCTGTTATTTCCTCAAAAGCCTAATCATTCAAAATCAAATCTTCAGGTAATAGACCCATCTTAAAATTCAATATTTGGCCTTCTAACATGATTGTGGAAGGGATGGTAATTTTAATTTCTCAGTAAATCATCTTCTCCTGGGACTATATTTCCTGGTGGAGACATACATTGTCTTCCATGCAGCTCCTTGTTGGATCGGTTAAATAAAGTTATGTCTACAAGAAACCTAATAGACATTGTGTTTTTGCTGTGATGGGTTACATATCCAAAGTGGGTTTCAGGTCTCTACGATAATAGCATACAAGAATGAACTGAAACCAGTGGCAGTCTGGAAGGTAGGAAAAAAATTCTAAAATTTACAGCTAAAGTAGTGTATTTTGGGAAATGGCTCTCAGTAATGTAACATGTATGTGGATTGTATATATTGGGCTCAAAGTCGGTATGGTCCTTTAAGTGGCATGATTAACAGATCATGCATTTGACCAGCCAGAAATGTCACTGACCTTAAATAAAACTAATGAGAACGAGAAAGTTCATAAACCTGACTATTAAGAAACAATTTATGACATCATCTTTGCGGCGTGATTCCTGCACGTAGCAGCCATCACATTGTTCATTCACATCTGACACGATCGTGTCAGTGCCCTTCCACAAATGGCCAGTTTCATCCCTCAGTGTTGAAACTGCAGAAAGGGAAAAAATGACTCTGAGCGCTGCTAACAGAAGCTGCTGTATGTGATTGCTTTTATTATGCTTGATAGTTGACACAGAAAGGCTGATAAAAAAAAAACACAGAACGCTTTGCCAACTAAATCTGCAAATTCACAGTAATCACATTGTAATTCACATTCAGCAACATGGTGCTTCTCACAAAAACCTTCCACGCCATGGGAAGCAAACTGTATCTATGACTCACAGCAGTACACAATCAAGTAATCACTCCTTGTTCACACGGTACCTGCAGCTCATTCTGAGAATATCTGTTTGCAATATGTATGAAATGAGTTTTAAAGCTGTCTATTTTGCATAAGAATGTCATCTTTGCAGCTTGATATGTTTTCACACACTAGTCTCAAGTGCAGTAGATGGTGTAGCTATGATTGATATGACATTTAAAAACTATTTATTCAAAGGAAAAGATTGCTAATGTCTGCAGTTTAAGTGTGAGTTAAAGTGAAGGTAGTCTTACACCATTAGCTAAAACACAAATCCATCCTCGGTGCATTAGTGCCATTCAGAAACACTGACAAATTCATTGTTTTACCATCTGATGGTCAAGCTAAGTGTGACCTATGAGCTGACAGAAAGTTGATCTGATAAGGCAAGTTTGCTTTGAAGATCAGATATATCTAGTTTAAAAAAATGATGAAACATAATGTTCAGCTCATATTCTGAACTGTATCCTTGCATTCTGTTTTATGTGCGTTTAAATAAAAGATGACAACTGACTGGTCAGATGGAAGCTTCCACAGGTGGACAACCTGTGAACTTGCAAATATTTGTGTTTAGGATCTTGCTATGTATAACACCGACTCACTCATAACACAAAGCCGTGCATGCTGAGAAAAAAAAACAATGCTGAAACAACTTAAAAGACAACAATCATGATAATCAAAGCACCTCTGTGATAAAACATGACATTGATCAGCAGACTGGTCCATCTGCATGAGCAACTCAGCAATCTCTTCAGCAGCAACTTTAGACAATAGCGTGGTGCCTCAGGATGAAATAAATTGTGTGTTTGTTTTGTGGAAATTATACACTTTCGCAACGTAGACACCAGTCTTCACGAAGTTCACGCCATTTGAAATGTGGTGCAAATGTGAGCAGGAAACTCACTATAGGAACGATGTATTCCTACGCTGCATATTCCGGGTAAAGTCATTCCTAATTTTTAAATTAAATTAAATTAAATTCTCCCAAGTTCTCAGTTTTAATCAAGTATGTAAATTTATGACCTTTTTTTTAAAAAAAAGTGTACATGGTTTGGCCCCTCCACTGCTTAAGCAGCATATTAAGCCGAGAAAAACCGCAAACTCAACACCTTGTGGTGTTATCGAGAGAGGCTGCATCATTATGCAGTATTAAGAAAGAGTATGTTTGGCCAGTCTGCCTTCTTAATTCAAGCTGCACAAGAATGAAATTCTACATCAACAGACATTAGAGTGTTCAATATTTTAATTCATTCGCTAAGGAACTACAGAAATGGCTGATTAGTAATCAAATTTGTGAACACTGATTCCTGCATTTGAAGGCTGGAAGAAGAGATTTGGTTTATTTCTGCCGGATTCAGTAATGAAAATGGTCAGACCCACCTTTTGAAATACATCTGATTTTTTGAATTGTTGTTGATTTTCTTGTTGATTAAAGTGCTAGACTGTGTTTAGAAGTATTTTAATGATGAATTTGAAGTATGTCCAGGAGACCAATGTGTGTTTTTAAATTTTTTTTTTTTTTTATTGTAAACCTTTTGGATCTGTTTTTTGTAATGTATCGTGTTTTTTAATCATTTCATGTTGTAGGTAGTCATCTTATCATCTTGGCATGGGATTATGGATGAAAATTATCAACCTTGGCTAAATCTGGCAGATTTACATTTCGATTGTTTATCAGTGTGCATTGTCCCAATGTAAATTAATAAACTGCAAATTTAATTCAGAACTTTTGGTGCAAATGTGCATGGTTCATAAGTTTAGCTCATAACTTATAATAAAGTTCCACTGCTACAATAAGAATGCTGAGCAGTGAAGCAACCTGCAATAGCGTGACTGAGAAATATCAATATAAACCATATCGGTGCATTTTCACTTCATCACACATCCCACACTTGTTATAAATGGGAACATCAGAAAACAAATATGTTGTCCATCTCAGAGTACCAAACTATTTCATCATGTCTCCCCTTCAGGCTTAAGCTTGTAGGGACAGAGAGCAGCTCTGTGCATGACCTGTGACACCATCCACCCACTGTGGTCAGAATCCTCTTTGGAGGCGAGCAGCCATCTTTCCTCTCACCTCCACAGAAACTGATGAAGAAACATTAATCCTTTTGCCCTCATATAGCTTTTTTTTCTGTATTTCTCCCTCCTTTTACATTTACCCTTGCTTGTGTGTTGATTTTGTATGTAAACTTGATTGTCTCTCAGAGGGAGGTGGAATGGCCGCCAGGTATTTGAATCTCATCACCCTGCAGGTCATATTTCTCAAGAGCAGGACATAGAGAGCCCAAATTAATTCACTGTGGAAACTGATGATGCCGCTGCTATTATCACGCCCAATAAGATGAGAGTCAAACAGCGTTTCTCTTTGACCTGTCACATATTCACTACAGCAGCATGCAATTTCATCCCTCTTTGTATGAGTTTTTACGCTGTCACGAGGACAAAATATTAAATCTACAAACTTCTGAATAACTTTTTGCTTTATAACACTGACACTTTAATCCCTCTTTGTCTTGTGTCGTGAGCATGTGTGTGCTGCCAACTATTTTTAGAAATAAGAGCTTCATCAATGTGGTTCAGAGAGGTTTTGTTTTTAGAATGACCCTCAGTAAATGTGTGAACACTCGCAGGTCTTCTCCTACGCAGCCTTCCAGCACCGACAAAACCTGTGTGTGATATCAGGAAAGCCAATGCAGTTTGGCCAGTTACAAACTTACCGCAATGTTTCTGTTTGAATCCTAGCAACACGCCATGGTGGTTGGAGGAAGATATTTTTAGCCAACCCTGCTGTTATTCTAATTGTAGGAGTTTTTGTTTGAATCTTACCCAGCCCCTTTAATTATACTGCCTTTTCTTTGTTGCCACAAATTAAACTAGCATGGGTATGTTTAAGTGTCTTTCAACAACTTAAAACTCTTCTTCTCTGACATGTATGGTTTTGGTTAGAATGGCACGAGGAAAGGACAGAATCAACAAAATCTGGTATTAAAGGACCATACCGGCGATGGTGCATGTTTGAGCTGAATACATACAATTCACATATCCATTACATTACTGACAGCCATTTTCCAAAATACACTGCTTTAGCTGTAAATTTTAGAATCTTTTCTCCTACCTTACAGACTGCCATGTCAGTTCATTCCAATATGCTACAAAATCAACTTTTGGAGTCTTGAAATGTGCTTGAGATAAGTAATCCATCACAACTATTTTCAAAGGTATACAGTATTTTTTTTTTTATAGTCATCATTCCCATTGNCACAACTATTTTCATAGGTATACAGTATTTTTTTTTTTTATAGTCATCATTCCCATTGTTACTTTTGCTTATACATCTGCTTATTCACTGTTTCTATGGTTTCCATTGATGCAAGCCACAATTAATTTACATCCACAGATTTTAAGCTTTGCCTTCAAGTATCACAAACCTAATCATTTTAATTTTCAGGGCTGTCAGCTTTCATTCCACTCCAAAGTTACGGTCCTCCAGTGGTCTTTATGAGTTATCATGCCAGAGACTTGCATGAATTATCGGAGGTCACAGATTCACGGGTGTGAGGTCAAGCTAGAGCTTACAGTTAAAGCTGCTGTGTACTTACGGAGCAACCAAGCGAAATAATATTACAGAGTTGGGTCACACCAAGGGCGAAGGTTTGGTTTCAGCATTCGTAGGGACTTTTTTTTTTTTTTCAGATGAGCAACATGTACAGTAGTGCATGCACTTGCTGTGTCTTATGCTTTTCACATACAAAGAACTTGATTGTGTAAAATATTTGATTTGTTCATTTATGTATTTATTCATTATTTATACATTTATTATTTATGTAAACAAGACTTGTATGGCTATTTTCTCATTCCTCCTATCACCCCATAATGGCTCAGACGCCAGCATCCACAATCTATTTTCATGTGATTAATGATTATGTGATTAATTATGTGATTAATAAACAAAATAATTCAGAAAAAGTGGCCATTTACACACTTTTTTTTTTTTTTTTAAANTTTTTTTTTTTTTTTTAACATTTTGTTTCACTACTAAAAAACAATATTTTGCTAGCATGGCAACAAAACAAAAACAATGAAAACCTGGATATGCCAATAAAGCTTCCAACAGGCTGCTCACTTGTGGCATTAAACTGTGAATTCAGCTGACCAAAACACGATAAAATATGGAATAAATCTGCAGTATTACTGACACTGTGAAGATAAAAGTGTCCTAAAAAATATTCCATGATAAGTTTTCATCTCCATTAGCCCATTTCCATTCCATTTTAGAACGTACATTAAAAGCAGCCACTCAGAATGCTCGGTAATAACTTTTTTTCAAATTTGAATTGATTGACAAAGATTTTATCCAATAGGAAACGCTTAGTGTTAAACTGACCAGTCATGTGTCAGCACATGTTCTTTTCACTGTGGCTATAACAGCTCACCTGAGCCCTGCATCTCCACCTGCGGTGTCAAACTGCTGCTACCAGGATTTTCCTGATAAAATTAGGCAGGCATTCACAGAGAAATAGCTGGACATGCTGTGGATCATTTTGCATATAATGTCCATGTTATAACAACCCATAAAAATCATAAAATTGTGAAAAGGGGAGGGTCGTTATTTTACTAAATAATAAGGCAAAGAATATGTTGTTTGTGAAGCTTTGAGCACAGATTATTCTTATTTAGCTCAGCTGCTACTTGCTACTTACACTTTGGTTCATGTTTTAAAAAAAAAGAAACACATCTGATGCTCATTTTTGTTTTTTGTTTTTTGTTTTTTTTTTGTTTTTTTTTTTGAGGGACTTTTCCTCCTACAATTATAAAGTAGTTGATGTTAAACTGCCACATTTAAGTAATTAACCATCATTACATTATATGCTGGACACACAAGTCTTCTGACTTCTTATAAAACAACACAGTCTATTTCAAGAAATACTCTGTACTCATCTGCTTTTTTGTGTACATCTATTTTCTTTACCACTTCTCTTGAAACAAGGAGTGAATATTTATGTCCCATTCCTATACGTACAGTGATATTCCATAGAACCAGACAAGCTTTTACAGATACTTTATAGTTCTATAATAGATCTATAATCTATAATAAAGCTTACTGCATTCACACAGTAAGTTATAATAGCAAACATATGAATCTTATAGCTACGAGGACTCCATCACGATCTCTATTTCTGACACGATTAAACCTTCCAACCTGTAAATCACTAATGATGGAAGCATTGACACAGCTGAGAAGCCAGCTCTTCGCTTACAAGGCTTCTTTGTTTCTGAATAAACCAGTTTTAATGTGAATTACAAACACATCTGTGCTTTTGTCACACTTTGAATGGAAGACACAGAAATGTGTGATAACAACTGCATACAGGCACATTCATGCCCTCAAACCAATACACAAACACACTGACAAAGTACCTAAAGATCTTGTCCCTTACAGGCAAATATCAGCCCAAACAGCAAGTACCATCTGCTGGAGCAGAAGGCCCTTATACTACAGCCTACTTTAAAGGACCCTATCAGTGATTTTGCATTGTTTAAAATAAATACAACCCACATACATGTTACCTTAATCATGTTCCAAACCATAACACCATAATTTGGTTTTCCTATTATTTTGCCAAATCTCCTAATCTTTCAAAATGTTTTGCCTGCTAACATGTATGTCTGAATGTAAAAGGGATGGCCATTTTTAATTTTGGTAAAAGCAGTCTTCTCCTGGGATTTTATATTCCGTGGTGAAGACATATATTTTTTCTGTGCAACTACATGTTGGACCAGTTGAATTAAGTAACTTCCACAAAAAATAAGAACAACATTTGGTTCACTGTGATAGATTACCTATTTCAAGCATGTTTCAAGTCTCCACAAGTTGATTTTAATAGTGTACTGGAATGATCTGAAGCCAATGGCTGCCTGGAAGGTAGGAAAAACAAATCTAAATGTATCGCTCCAGTCATACGTTTTGGAAAACGGTTGGCAGTCATGTAAGGTGTGGGTTGTAGATATTGGGCTCAAACATGCAAAATCACTGGCATGCTCCTTTAAACCTCTTCAGCCACACTGATGCATCATGCCTAAGTCTGTGTGTAGAAACAGAGCCAAATAACCATTTCTGTGTTGCAACACAGAGGTTTCAGTGTTGACAATGACCAAAAATCTAACTGATAGCCAGGTTGGCTTCATCTCTCTGTTCTGTTGCGTTACTAAAAATACAGCCAAAGAGCTGGAGCTCTATTTCTGGGCTCATGTGGCTCAGGTCTAGTGAGCACTATATTGGAAACACCTTTGTCTGTCTTTGCCCCTGCTGACATGAGGACCACACAGAACCATCTCTGCAAAATAATAGCAATTCTTTCGTATACATGCAGCTGACAATCTGCTGTGACCTCATGTTCTTGACATAGTAGCTTCAACGGTTTTTTAAGTGGTCTGCATCTTTCAGCCACATGGACCTGTGCTGCACCCCACTGACACAGTCTGCATCTTGGCCTACTTCACGTCTCACTCAACTACAACCCCGATCTGCTGCTTCAGCACAAATCCTGACGATATCGTGCGCACACCATCATTGCAGTTCAGTGATGAGCCTTTTCCGGATAGCTGTGAGATGAAAATGGTACGCCTTCGAATCTCAGCTGTCAGACGGTCATCTCGGCTTTGATCGATGTGTAGCTGGACTTGGAGAAGTCAGTGTTTTGCTGCAGCTTTTTCACTGAACACTAGATCAGTTACTATGCCTTGACTCTGCTTATATGTATGTATGAAAAAGCCAGCATGCTTTTGTCTATCCTGGAGCAACAGAATAGTACAAGAAATGAATCTTATTTGCTAGTAGGCCAGTGTTTAGTGTTTTTTCTGGTGGCTTCTTGTGGTGACAGCATGGGCCAAACAGCTAAGCCACAGTATGATGATGATCTACTATACTGCAGTGGCAATGAGGAAAGAAGCAGTATTGCTGCTGAGTGCATCAACTTCAAACCTCCAACATGAGGTAACAAGTAGGCTGGGCTGCATGCTGTCCACCTGGGGCTTCTCTTTTTTCTTTCTCTACCAACAACAGCCTGTTGAAATAAACACTGTTTGCGCACTGAAGCTGTAAACTGACATTTTATTCCCCACAAATGCGCCGTGTTGGTGTGATGCTGAAGACAGACAAAAAAACAAAAAAAGGTCCAGCATCTCAAATCGAAACATGCCGACTGCTGAAGTGCAGGGTTTTGCATTAGTGCAGTGGAGCCCAGTTCGTTTTGACAAAATCAACTAAATTCATGTTGCATGGGCCTGTATGATCAATACTGGCCTGCAACAGCCTCAGACATGAGAGAACCGGCTGTCTCATCCGCCTGGCTGGCTGAAAACAGCAAGTGTAACCCGTTTAATCGTGAAGTGGTGTTGCAGGGGGGGAGAATGGTGCTGCAGCAAACCCAGGATTGAAAACCCTGGGTGTAGGGAATCACGTTGGACATAACAGCAGTGCGTGGATCTGATCTATCTCTCTCTCTCTCTCTCTCTCTCTCTCTCTCTCTCTCTCTCTCTCCTTTACGCATCGAAATAACATCTAGCCTATCTGCGCGCTATTTAAAAAGTTAGATGGCGGTGGTGTGGTGATGCAGGGGGCTTTTTGTGTGTCTGTGCGCTGCGCGTCCCCAAAGCCTGGATAGTATCCGCGCAGAATAAGTTGTTCCTCCCTCCCAGCGCCTCTGCATCCACTCGCTGCATAAATATGATTGCAGATCTATCACCGTTACAACAAACAAACGAATAATGCACACACATACACACACACTCGCGCACACACACGGCGAAATGGAGCAGCAGGCATAATGGTGATGAGGCTTACCACTTGAATTCTTGTTTTTCTTAAGACTCTTGCCACAAAGACACTGCAGCATATGCGTTCCTTTGCTGAAAATGTTCCAAAGAAACCACATTGATTTGGGCGAAGAGCAATCCAGAGGCTTAAACACCCAGATAAAGATGAGATCCTTGCGGTTGCATAATAACACAATTGGATCAGTTCTCCTGGAGAAGGCTACCAATTGTCTCATAGAAAAAATAGGTACATCCAAGACCTGTGCGTTTTCATTCACGTGGCAAAAATATTCAGCATCTGTCAGACTTCGTAATTATGGTGTGTTTTTCTTCTCCTGGCGTATAAAGGATGCCACCTCAACTAGTCGATCATAGAAAATATACTCTAGAAATTGCATGTGTCGTACCGGGAGGAGACGGGCCGCCGGTAAACAAACAGAACTAACGTGAAAACAGTTAAACACGGTGGATTTCCGAGGAGAAAATCATTGCCTATTAGTTCATCACTCTGAGGAGAGGAGGGTGGATCTGCACAGCATCAAAAGCCAGGGGAGGATGCATCCTATGCACAGACTGCTTCAATGATAGCCCCAACAAAACAACACATTGTCGGATCAAGTCCAGCTGCTTTCTCCTATAAACCGGCTTGTTTGGTGAGGTCAGACACCAACAAGCTGAGTTTTCATCTCCTTTTAGTCCGCAGCGTTTCAGGGAAAAGCCAGGATTGTCTTGTGTCTGATCCTTGATTTCCTAGAGTGTGTTTCTTTCCTTCGTGAGGTATTTTTCCCTCAACCTTTTTCACCACCACGCCACTGGCATCTCCAAAAGTACGGCGCGCACGTATAAAAGCATTTGCATGATTTTTTTTTCCCCCTTAGCATCGGACCTCTGTTAGAAATAGGCAAGGAGGAGGGGTTAAATTGAAAGATTGGCTTTCCGTTACGTAAACACGTGGTTTCTGAGCCGTCATATCACTGACGCTCTCGGAAATTTTTATGAGCCGACTGAGGACTATAGTCCTAAATCATTTTATCTTGGATTTTTTTTTTTTTTTTTTTTTTTTTTTTTTTTTTNAAACTTCAGTATCTGAGGAGAAAGCCAAGATTTTCTGCATTGGATGAGAGTGCAGCACGTCAAAAACATTCTCTGCGCTCATCTTCATTCCATTTCTATACCCGATGTGCTTTTTTTTTCTTTCTTTCTTTCTTTCTTTCTTTCTTTCTTTCTTTCTTTCTTTTNATACCCGATGTGCTTTTTTTTTCTTTCTTTCTTTCTTTCTTTCTTTCTTTCTTTCTTTCTTTCTTTCTTTCTTTTATAGCACTGTGTGCTTTAAAACTTGTAGGAGCTTCGTGCATCCAAACCCAGATTCACTGATCGACAAAGTGCATGGAACTGATTCCGTTATGAAGTCACAGGTGCTCAGACTCACCTGATAGGATGGTGGGGATACTTGCGTGTGCCAGTGTCTAGTGATCTAAGCGTTGCTGAAGCAGGGCTGCAGAGTACAGTAGCCTATAGGGTGCTGCAACAGCTGAGATCACTATTACCTCCACAGGCTGAATGAATTAAATTCAGCAGCAGCTGCAGGAAAAATGTATTCATTTTAAAGGTGACTGCAGAGGGGAAGTGAACACAATGAATCCCTTAAACTATATAGTCATTTATCACACATGTGACAGCAAAACTGTAAAATGCAAGAGAAAAAAATTAGATGTTGTCTGTATGATAAAACAGTCAGATTTACTATTATATGATTAACTACCATTAAGCTAAGCTCTGCTTTGTAGCTCCACCTCAAGGGACAAAAGCGCAGTTAGTGTTGCTTATGACGACTGTTTCTACTGTCTGGATCCTTTTCTCCTGGGATTTGGGGGTTTTCCATCACAAGGCTAAAGAGAAGAATACATTGAGAAGAACAAGATTTGCTTTTTTCGCCTCATTCAGATCCAGGATGGTTACCACCATGTCTGTCAACATGACTCCCTGTCTCCACATGGCAGGAGTAAGCTTGTCATGCCAGTTTTGAAAGTGGATATCTATTAGTTGATTAATTTAGATTTGACCCCAAACACAGGTGTTAGATACTGGTTGCCAGTAAGCTATGCTAATTAGGCCACAATACAAAGACGCTAATGATCCAAATGACCAGCATTTTGCCCNCACACACACACACACTCACACACACACATTTAGTTCATCTCTTCTTTCCTGTGATTTAGAGTTTATTATTCAGGCGTAAATATTGAACTTTCACTTCTGTGGTGATTTGCTGTAAATGTAAACTTAAAGGAAAAAAGGATTCTATCACTTCATTTATCCATCATTTTTCAAGTGATATTCACTGAGGGATCATCTTCTGTACCTACATTATACAGCCATGCAACTTCTTGAGATATTGTGTTTTTCATAGCCATGTCCTTTCCAGAAAAGTACAATAAGCCTCTTATCTTTGACATAATATGGTGACAAACTAGTTGAACCCTGCTTGGAAGATTTACAAGCAGAACCACCTTTACTCAGTGTAACATGGAGTGAAATAGTGGAAAAAGAGAAAGAGCTGAGGTTTGTGTAAACAATATTAGCTGCAGTAAGGAAGCTTGATGAGAGACCGGAGGGGTTCATTAGTGGGGTTGCGTTGTGTGTTCATCTCTGAATTACAGCATTAATCCACTTTAATGACCTAGTTTTGTGGCGCCCAAGTCTTGTCAGTTGTCTGTGATAACTGGATCCTCGGGGACGTGGGCCACTTAGAAACAAAATGTTTCCTGATTGAATTTCTTTACACAGCAGAATAATTGTGCTACATCACTGTTTCAAGGCTTACCGTTATTGACCAAGGGGGTGGCCATCAATTTTTCAGTTACTAGTTTGAGCACATGTACGCACAAACACATACTGTAGACACATAGCAGACATGCACGCAAAGGTAGGGAACACACACATACACGCATAGAAATCTAGTACAACATCTCAGTCAAGGGGTGAAGATAGATGGAAATGTGCATGTCTGCATTGTGTGTGTGTGTGTGTGTGTGTGTGTGTGTGTGTGTGTGTGTGTGTGTATGTGTACATACATCCACGTGTCCTGTGAGGTCAAATGGATTTTACTCATAGTGAAATCAGCACAGCTACTGGAGCAGCACACCACAGGCTTTCCAGTGTTCTCCCTCCACAGAGGCCTTTCATGTCATCCTCCCTATCGATCAGTCTACTGTAATGTAAAGTATCATTGCACCCTGGAGGATGTTGTCTGACTATTTTGTCAGGGATCATTAGAATGCTTCTTTTTGATTGCCCAGGCTGTGGTCAGTAGACGCTGACTCCCTTGTGAGTTTTAACAGCCTGTTTTTTTTTTTTTTTTTNTTTTTTTTTTTTTTTGTTTGTTTGTTTTTGTTTTGTTTTTTTTTTGTTTCTTTGTTCGTTTGTTTTTTCTTGATGGGGAAAGATAACTGGGTCTAAAATGCACAGAGATTGCTAGAGATAAACGATCTGGTTGTGCTTTTACTCAGACTTTGTGGTTTTGCTGTGCAACTATAAAAGGTTTGCATAAGGAGCAGTGTGAAAGCTGCACGGATGAGCATTATCATTTAGAGATGTGGATGTATGAAGTAGACTAAATTCTGATGTGAGGATAAAAAGCCATGTAGGATGAGGTATTGCTAAAAAAAAAAAAAAAAAAAAAAAAAAATCAATACCAGTTTCAAAAATGTTACTTTACTGTACCCATCCTTAAATTAAACATATTTCAAAACACATTTTCTCTTTTAATAGAGGGTCTTGAGTTAAAAG
Organism: Lucifuga dentata; assembly: GCA_014773175.1. Taxonomy (NCBI): domain Eukaryota; kingdom Metazoa; phylum Chordata; class Actinopteri; order Ophidiiformes; family Bythitidae; genus Lucifuga; species Lucifuga dentata. The sequence goes on from VXCM01001896.1 coordinate 184,859, forward strand.
TCAGATAGTTTACAATGTTAAAATGAGGGGAAAAGCTTTTAAAATAAAAATACATTTTATGAAAGTAAATCATAGATATTTACTCAATTTTAGTTTGAATCTGATTAAACTGACTTGTAAAAATGAGGTATGAAATGACAGCACTTTTCAGTACACATTTCTGTCATCAGCACCGAATAAGTATAATGTTGTCATCTTTTCCCCCAAGGATACAGAATATTTAGAGCTTGTCTAATAATACAGTAAGTAACAATCAGCTTTTACAGGAAGCCATCATGTCTGACTGTGTACCAGTCAGAAACTGCAGTGTGTTTGGCACCATTTTGAGCAAATGAGCCTGCTAAGAAACAGCTGCTATGAACCAAGTAACCAAAGACTGTCTCACGCACACACATTCACAAACACAAACTGTGCACAGAAACAAATTTTAGTTAACTTCAGTATTCCTTCTCAGTGGCTCTTTGAATGCCTTCCTTCAGCTTCTCCACAGTACAGCTGCTGATATGCAGAGAAACAGCTGAAGGCCTGAAAAAAAAAATGTCTGTGCAGCCTGTTTACAGCAAGCTGTTTTAACCTGCCGCCATAATTACACTTCAGCTATCTACAAATACATTTTGACTAGTCATATTTACAAAATGAGGAGCCAGAATGACAGTTCAGGATATCTGCAAATACAGTTTGATTAGGAAGAACAACAATTCAAGATGTCAAAATTCTAATTTTGGTATCTGTAATGACATCAGAAATATAATAAAGTTGTTTAGGGTCCAAAAGTCTGAAACCACTGTGAAAATGCTTCTATTTTCCATTCTTTTTTAATTTAATACAAGATTTTTCATTACAAATAATAATACAATCTTAACTATTTGAGTGAAAAGTTGAATCTTTGAAAAATCTACATGAATGTCAGAATATCTTAGTATTTGGTACGGCCCCCTTTTACTTTAATGACAGCGTCACTCCAGCTGGCATGGACTCCACAAGTTTGTAAAAAGCTGATGAGCCAAGTTATCCAGCATGATTTGACAATGTTCCAAAGAGCTTCTTGTGATGTCAGACTTTCTGATTATTTCCAGATTTACATGGAAAACATTACAGATTTTCTATGTGGTCTCAGACTTTTGGACCCCACTGTATCTGAAATTCATTCCTGACTTGTCATAATTCTAATTTAAACTATCTTGAATGTCATTCTAACCAGTAAGAATAACATCACTTTTGCTATTCGTTGTATTGCCATCTCTCTGTATTTCAATTTTGACTATCGGAAACTTGAATTCCAGATACGCCCCTATAAATTATGAGTCAAATTTAAGGAATCTGCTATTTAATTGTGATTACTTATAATGTCATTTAAAGATATCTTCCAGTTAAATATCTTAAATATCTTTTTTGATAGCTAAAGCTAAAATACTGCAAGCCAAAATGCAATTTTAGATACCTGGAACTGGAGTTATGACTAGTCAAAACTGAGATGGAGACATCTTGAATTTGAGATATGTCAAAACTCTCACTTTAGATATCTCCGATTTAATTGTGATTATTCAAAAAAATGCTACTGCAGATATCTGAAATGAGAATCCAGCCAAGCTTTTAAATGTTAAACTGATTCGCCATCGCCTGCTAAATTACAGAATACTACCCACCACTGTTAGGTAACAACACAGCGGAACATTTGATGTACTGTCAGTAACTGCTCTTTTACTTGGCTAAAAAAGCAATGCCATATGTGATCTTTAGAGCTCAGCACTAAACGCACCCACATTGCGACTAACAGGGCAAAACACCAATAGAATAAATTGATGAATCCCACACACATTATCACCAAAGGCTCTTCAAACTCCATTGGAAGCAATAATGCGCATTGTTACAGAGAAATAAGGGCAATGACACTGGTGCATCGAGGAGGCACACATCCTCCTTAGTAAAGCAAGTCAGCCAACATTCAAAAAAAGAGTACCAGACATACAGAACCACATTATGCTGATCTGTATCCTTATAATAAAGTTATATAGATACATACAGTATATAACAGTGCTGTGCAATTATGTCATCATTTTCCTTTTTTTACCTTCTCTGTGTATTTTACCTTCTCTGTGTATTTTGTAATAAACAGTCTAGCAAAGTAGAAGCAGCACAAAAACTCTTTTGACCACTATTTTTAGCCAAGCAAAATATGATTTTTCAGTATTTAATGGAGTTCATTAGGTGAAGTCGAGTCATTTTTAATAGACAAAAGCCTCACAAAGTCACCCTTTTTGCTCTCTGAAGGCCTTGTGTTGTTTTAATTTCTCTACCCACCAAACTTCCACACTTGTTTCACCGACATTCGATAAATCCCCCAGCAAGTTTCCAAAGCCATCTCGAGCTGTTGTAGATGTAACCACTTTTGCATTGATTTTGTGTATAAATGAATATCTCGGTGGCTTTCTCTGTTCCTCTGACAAGTACATTTTTCATTTTTCCTAATCTAAGATCATCCGCTCTTTCCACAAACACTCTTATCTGCACTGTATTTGGAGATATTTTAAACACATACGTATGGCTAAAATAGAGATGAAGACAGATGCTCTCAGTTTTAGTTTGGCAAAGTGAGAATTTCCTGCAGTAAGTGGTCGCCCAACACAAACTGAGTACCAGATAGTAAAAGCATACACACACACACACACACATACACATACGCATTGTGTTACTTCAATGGATGCGTCAGTGCGGTTACACAGTCATGAGGTTGGAAAGAATTTACCCATTCACACACACACACACACACACACAACCATGTGCGGTCATGCTATTGATTGGTTCCTGCAGTCCCAAAAGATAATCAGTATTTCAGCCATGTCACCCACTGATCTGCCACATAGTGATCCTTCTTTTCAGCGCTGCTCTGTTCACTGCTGTTTATCCTACAGATACAAATCTTGCCAGCGCAGGCAAAATATGATCTTGTAAAGCTGAAATATGTATTTTTCAAGTAGGGAGCAATAAACATGACACCTTCTGGTTATTGCAAGTGTCAGGAATGCACTCATGATGGAGGCCTTTGCAGTATTTTGTTCTGCCTAATCCAACTGCAACAACAATCAAACTGTCCCACCCTGATATATAACCAAATTAACATTAAGAGATTCTGCAGCCAAATATGAATTAGCAAGTGTGCTGTAGTGATTTGAATATTGAAAGGGTTGGTTGGTAAATTCGCAGCCTAGCAAGAAATTCAGGTGTTGCAGTTGTTTTTCATCATAATCTCCTTCCTGCCTGACACACTTCTATGCACAAAGCTGGGAGGATTTGGACTTTCTTTATCCAACTTTCATAGAAGTTCTTTTCTTGGCTCTCGTTTAAAAAATTACATCATCGTTTCAGCTAAAGCCTTTTTCATATTTAGGAAGAGATGAAAGCATATGGATGCCAAATCAGGTGAGGAGAATTACGAGCAGAATTTGTTCAATGCCATAACCATGGATGCCATCCAACATATAAAAATAATCACTTTTTCAAATGAAGGTTGATGTGGAAAAACATATAAGACACAAGAAGGAACTCCAAGAAAGAAGCCCTCCGACAAGGATTTTATATAGGCTAAAAATTCCTTCTGGATCCTGGGTCCAGAATATAATCTGTAAGATCCCCAGATTTCATCCAAATCTATCCATAAATTTTTCAAAATTTCCAAATGCACAAATATTGGTGATCACATAACATCGTTGACAGAGGTAATTATGAGGTCACCAAAATCCATATATGTCAGTCTAACCTATTAAAATAAGTGAAGACACCTGTGTGGGTGTACAGAAAGTTAGTCAAAGTTAAAACAATGGGATACATGAATAAATAACAAGCTCATGAACTCCTGCAGAAACATTACACTTCATCATCTTGCAAAATTAGCTTGATTGCATTAAAAGAAAAAATTGTCTTTTTCTCCTTAAAGGGCCATAACAGCCATTTTGCATGTGTGAGCCTAATACATTCAGTTTTCATACATGTTATGTTACTGACAATTATTTCCCAAAGGATAAAACCGTATTTCAACTTTCCTGATATTTTGCAAAATCTCTTAATCTTTCAAAATCAAATATTCAAGCGATACACCCACCTTAAAAATCAATGTTTTGCCTGTTAATAGTTATGTAGCCTTATGAAGTCATGGTAATTTAGATTTTTCGGTAAATGCAGGTCTTCTTTTGATATTCCCTGGTGGAGACATACATTCGTTCCACGCTTTTTATTGCACTTAAATGCTAAAATTATGAAACTTTAAAAAAAAAAAACCTTGAATACACGTCTTGTTCACGATGATGACCTATCCCAAGAATATTTCAAGTATCAACAGTTCAAGTATCAAGTGGATTTTAATAGCGTACCAGAATGAACTGAAACCAATGGCAGTCTGGAAGGTAGGAAAAAAAAATTAAACTCAAAAAATTTAACTCATTGTTCCAGTAGTATGCTTTGGGAAATATTGTCAGTAATGTTATGTGTATGAAAATTGAATATATTAAGCTCAAACATGCAAAATGGCTGGTATGGTCCTTTAAGTNTATGTGTATGAAAATTGAATATATTAAGCTCAAACATGCAAAATGGCTGGTATGGTCCTTTAAGTTCAGTTTTCCAAGTCAGTACGTAAATTTGAAATCCCTTCAGTCCAAACAAAGAGTTAATTTAATTTGATTCTCTGGTGTTGCTGCATGTATGTTGTCATTATTCATGTCATATGAAAGTTATGGTGTCTGCTGTTGGGTGTTGGATGGCATAGCTTGAGATGGGGATACATCCACTTTGGTAGGACATGAGGACAGACAAGCTAAGTTATTCCAATTTCAGAATCAGACTGGCACATTCCCCATTCCACAGGTGAGTTCTGAACTCCATTTTGATTGGTCTGTGTTCATGATACTTCTTGCTTTCTAGTTGGCTATCGACTCTGGTGTTTCTTCTTCTTCTTCTTCTTCTTCTTGATGTTTTCAAAGCAGTTGGCATCCTTGACAATGGCATTAGTGCCATCTTCTGGTATCAATTATATTTATTTACGCCCAACTACTCCTTTAGATTATTTTGAACAGTCCAGTTTCCCTCAAAAAAATCAAACAAAAGTTTTCAGCTTTGTTCAGTACCTCCTTTCATTAAGCTCTTTAGTCCCATATCTGTGACCCCTTGATTTTGCAGTTCTGATCTCATTTTCTCTCTTCCTGTCTTATATTTGCTGCGTCATGTAACGAATAGGTGTTTCACAGTTTCTGATTGATGGCAATGTTAGCAAAGTCTGGTTAGGTGCTCCAAACAGCTTCAGCTATTCTGAATTCTTTAAACGGGGTGTTTCCTGTGGAATGCTAAGTGTGGTAGAGTTGGAGAGGTGCACTGATTAAGGTTGCTATTTTACGTGTGTTTCAGTACAATGTGTCATTTTTAAAATATCTACTGAGCTTAATAAATAATCGTAATAAGCTGGTAAGATGCAGAATCATTGGTTCCAGGTGATAATTAATTAATTGATATTTCCCTCGAGTAGGCGAAGCATCCAGCTTATAAAATCAGGAATTTGTAGCTCCAGGAGCAATCACACTTACAGTATGAATTACCGCTGTAGTTACTGGTTGTGTGGATCCTGGAGGTTTTAGTTTGTTGTAATGTAGATACAATAGATAATGGTGCTAATTAAACTTATACTTAAGTTTTTCAAATATATGTTTATCGTGATGTTTGAAGTCCTTGAGAGAGGGAAGGCTAGAGAGAGTCTTTGCTGCATCTTGGAGTTTGGGTGGAATTACAAATGGGGACGGAGTAAGATGTGCTACTCAACCTCAACCTTAAACCTAAACCACATAAGATTTAACCCTGCCTCAGACTGAATGTAAGGATGGTTGTGGGTGATGTTTCACATGTGTAACCTTGCCCCATGAGCCAAGAAACAGCGGAGGGTAGTTGCATGCATGGATAAAGGGAGGATAAAAGTATCCTTTTACATTTATAGGCCAATACACATCTATTTCCTACATCCAAGTCGTCTCAGATTAAACACAGGTGAAGTAACGAGGTCACTCATATATGATGTAGAAACTTCTGAGCCGGTCAAAAAACATAGATATAAAAACCTTAAAACGTATCCTGTCAAATACATGCACAGTATAACTGAAAGTTATGAGGAGTTTTTGGAACTTCAGATGATGAGGCAATGATGAGGGACCTTGCCTGTAACCAAGAAGGTGAGATATTCTAAAGAGCTGAAGTTTCTAAGGGAAACAGGAGAACATTTGTAGTCTTGAGGGAATCTAAGGGTTAGATTAATGAGGATAAATCTCAGCAGAAATCTGTGATTGTGTTACTTTAATCCAACGTGTTACTGTACCTGGTCCCACTTTGGATAATTCATGATCCTCAATACTCATTCCATACATACGTAACAGCACTAAAGTGAGCATTTCATCATACTTTGCAATTTGACTGTGCGTTTTTTTTTTGTTTTGTTTTTTTTTTACTTGTAAGCATGCATGCTTCATTATTTATACCCTTTCATATCCAGCCAGGATACAGGTTTTGTATGGATTGAGGATTAAAATGGGGCCAGCCTCCTGCATTCAGGAGAAAGTGCAACATGAGTGCTAAACTGTCATCAAAAGAGACACTTTTAGAGCGATAAAGCCTGTTTCCAAGTCAAAGCATCCATTCCTGTGTCGCTTGGCAGCATTAATGGAGCAGCGGGAGAGTGGTGCCTTAGAGTATTTTCCTATTCTACCATCCATCAACTGAAAATTGTGTTGACTTTGAAACTTTCGATACATGAAAGAAGGAAGATTTTTTTAGATTTCGTTAAATTAACATTTTTGTTAGCGTATCCTGGTAGAGCTGTGTCAAATGTGCTGTGATGAAGACATCAAAATGTTGTATGATTAAAGATAATTAAATATAGCCCACTGTGGATAGTGCTAGAAGGCTCCTGAAGAAGCAGATGGTGTGACTTGAGATGTTTCTAATGTCTGGTTCTATTTTTAAAAGATCAGGACAGTGTGTTTGTTTAATGCTTCAACACCAATCCAATAGATGATCTGAGATAGAGCTTTTAAGAAGAGAGGAAGGTCCTGAATGTCGGCAGATTCTTTGTGCGCCATTCACAATGCATCACTTTACCAGCCTGAAAGGTATGAGAGCTAACTAATGCCATAAGCATGCAGAGGAAATGAAGGCTTAAAACCTACTTAACCCTCTAGAGTCTAAAGTCATTTTTACAGTTTTACGTACTTTCATTTGCCACCTGAAAAAAAAAAAGTTTACTGTACTGTTAAACAATATCTTATTAGATGGGGTGACAAATTTTGGCTTGTGAAAATCTTGACATATTTGCCAAGTCTCTGTGGTTGAGCAAGTTTGAAGGACTCTATCACCAGACAATCAATGTAGATGTAGAGCCAAGAATGTTTTCTACAGTTTTTTTCTACATTTTTAGCAGGTAGAAGTTTTCTAGAATTTGTTTGGATTTTTTTAAACATTTTATTTTCCTTTGTGAAATTCTAAAACATTTATTGTCCAAAAATCTACTGGAAAAAATCAAAAACTTTATAGGATTGTCAGTTTATTTTATTTTATTTATTTAAATCCTCTGAGAACACATTGAGGGCGAACCCTCATTTTCAAGCACAACTAAAAGTACGTAGAAAACAAGGAGGTACAGTACAATGCAAAAAAGCTAAATAAATAGCAAGTGTTAAAAACTAATAAAATTCCAAAAATTTAACATATAAAAGTATAAACAGTCAGATCCAGCTAAAATTATTTTAAAAAACCATTGCAATCATGTTTTGTAATCAATTTTCTTGCTTAGATGTCACTTCAGAGAGCAGTGGTCTGGACCCAAGTCACACGGCTTAAAATTGACTTGGACAGTCACAAATTTGCTAACTTGAGACTCGACTTGACATGAGGAAAAAAAAAGCCTTGCAACTCAACTTTGACTTTTTATTCAAATGTAAAGTTTTATAGTTTTTTCTGTGTATTTTCATCAAATTATATATTTTATCTGGAAATTAATAATACAAATCACAAAAGCATCCACAATTTATCTAAAATAACTATAAAAAATATTATTCCGGTATTAAATTTGAACTTGAGTTGGACTTGTAAGTAAGTCTTGAAGTGTGACGTGACTTATGACTTGCCTATCTTGACTTGGGATAGACAGTAAAGTAGAGAGAGAGAGAGAGAGTAGAGTACTGTTTCTTGTAATTGCTGCTGCAGTTTCAAGAAACACACACACACCGAGGTAGGTAAAAGACAAATGACATAACACTTTTGACTTATGAGTTATTTGCCAAGACTTGAGACTTCCAAAAAAAAAAAAAAAGGNAAAAAAAAAAAAAAAGGACTCGGTCCAACCTCTGTCTGAGGGATAACATTATTTATGCAGATATCATGTGTGACCTCAGAGAAAGAGAATCATCCATTCACTGAGAAAAGATTTTGATTGCAGGCATGTGTTCAGTCCTCTCAGCAACCCTTGTGCATCCAGGCCAGGATTTAGCGCGATCCAGCCTTGTCTAAACAGAATCTTCTCCTGAGACCCGTTACCGTAGTCACTTTCCATCACACAGAGAAAGAAAAACTGATCCTAACCTTGGGGGAATGCATGGGTCCTCTCGCTGATCTCTGTGTAATGTCAGCCACTGCGCCATCATAACAGTCACTTCTGAGACAAATATGAGCGTTGAGGGAAGCCTCTATTTGTCTCAATCCGTAAAGACAGGCCTGCTGACAAAGGGGGACTGACTTACTGTACAGTGGCTATATGGGGATAAACAGCGCAACAAAGGATGTCAGAAACCTGCTGTCATGACCTGAGGTTTCCCTCATTTACTGGATTGCTCATTTAACATATTCTTTAAAGTGGTTTAAGTTGCTCTGACAGTTACAAGCACCTTTACCTTTGTACCTGTACTTACTAAGACAATGAAGCATGTTTTTTTTTTTGTTTTTTTTGTCCTACTCAGAATGGCAGTTGATGTAACCTGTGCCAAGAAAGTCTCACTGGTGGATTTCCAGTTGCACTGTTGTGGGAATAAGCACCAAGAGGGAGAATCTCTTTGGGAAAAGGAATGTACAGTCAGACCTGATACTAATATGAAATCATCAAAACAGACAAAGTAGCTGCATAATGGAAATAATGCCTTGTAAAATATATAGTACATAGGTGCATTTGCGATACCTAATCTCTACACAAGCCCTTAGATCCAGCTTTATTTTTAAAAAAAAGGGAAGTAACATCATGAAATACATCAGTATCTCCCTTCCTATTAGATTATGACACTTAAACAAAATAACCTCGCATGTTTACTCCTATTTATAAGTTGCTAAATAGACCAAATGACTGTTTGTGTTTTGCGTGTATTTTGCACTTAATTGCATGTAGGACTTTGGTGTGTCACAATTTGAACTTTGACTACTTAAAAACAATGGTTACATAAAGAGCATATGGTGATAAATACAACCTGCATATATGCGACATTACTGACAACCATTTTCCAAAACATACTACTGGAGCAGTAAGTATCAGAATTGTTTTTTTTTTTTTTTACCTTCCAGGCATCATTGGTTTCCAGTTTTCCAGTACGCCAGAAAAATCAGCTTGTAGAAACTTGAAACATGCTTGTGAAGGCAATCCATCACAGAGAAAAACATGCTATTATTACTTTTTTTTTTTTTTTTTTNTTTTTTTTTTTTTTTTGGTCAAAGTTTCTTAATTTAATCAATCCTATACACTGAGCTGCACAGAAGAAAATATATGTCTCCACCAGGGAATATAGTCCCAGGAAATTAAAATGACCATGCCTTCCTCATGCATAAGTGTTAACAAGAGAAACATTACATTTTAAGTTGGGTGTATCACCTGAACATTTGATTTTGAATGATGAGGGGATTTGGCAAAATAACAGAAAAACTAAATCGTGGTTTTATGTTTTGGAAAATGTTTGCCGATGTAACATAAGATGTATTGTATGCAGGTAGTATTCATTGACTCAAAAATGCAAAATCACCAGTGTAGTCCTTTAAAAACACAAAGACATGGCAAAGGAAAAAGAAATACTTTACTCCCAGTCCCAGTTTCATCACTTTTATATCTTCCATCTGTCCCATCAACATGTCTCTTCTTATAGAACTAAGTTATAAATTAGACTGGAAACGTTTTACTGCTCATAATTCATTCATGAGGCCTCTTCCTGTGCGGTGAGATGTAACTGTGGAGAGGGAACAATTAATTGGCTTGTGAGGAAGCCCATGGGGGGATGTCAGAAATGAAGAATCAACACTTACCAGGAGATCTACAACAACTCCTACATTCAAACACACATAAAAGTTATGCATGTATTGGCTCAAATTCTAAGTATTTATATTTTCCTAGATAATATAAAGGCATATAGTGTATGGACATCACTTCATATCTCTCTTTTTGTGTATACATGTATGTTTCTGTACGTATTCATACATACAGTAGCTTCTTCTTATTCATTTATGATGAATTCTGTATATTCTCATCCATTTATAGTCATGTACATTTTTAACTGGGTACATACTTAAACTGACATTTATAATCAGTTGGCCAAGTTTTGGTATTTCATAGTTATACTACTATTTCCTCTCTGGTTAAATGTGAAATGTATTTTATTGTCATAGTGCTTATAATGTGGGCAATGACAATAATCTAATCTAATCTAATCTAATAATATAATATACTATAATATAATATAATATAATATAACAAGGGTGTATTAATGAGTTTAACATCTGAGCTTACCACATTTCCTTTTAAAATACATTTATGTTTAGCTGTAGCTCTTCCTTATAGCAGGAAGAACATTAAAAATGGCTCTTTTCCCTGAGTTGCACTACATTATGTCAGGGAGCCCGCAGAGTTCTGACACTGGCAAAGCTAAACAGATTGTAGATATTTTTTTAATATCATTAGTTACACCTGTGATGGATCACTTCAAAATATTTCAGAATTGTGTGAGTTTCAGAGTTGTGTGAGTTGGCTTATATGGGATTTGAAATATTAATTCTTGTGACCTCAATTGCACCAACAAATTGTCATAACCAGTTCTAGACAGTAGGGGGGGGTGCAGCAATAAATATGTTCATTCATGAAGTAGCATTATCTCAGTGGGATTCATTCAATAAACGTTCAATAAATAATGCATTCTTTATGTCTTGGGATGGTATGGGATTGTTTACATGCTAATATAAATACAGCTGAATGTGATACACATCATATGCAGATAATGGCATATTTCTTATTGATTGAAATAATTTGACCTTTCAATTAACTTAAGGTGTTCTGTATCATTGTTTTGTTTTTTTTATGAAGGGCTGTAAATTCTCATGTTCATCACTTTAATAGAGTATTGTTTATGTCACCATATTTTCTGTGGTGTCCTCTGTATAAACTGTGTTTACACTAACAAGCAGCTTAGTTTATGCTGCTGTAATGGAAGTCTAATGTAAGAATCCAAGTAACCGTTACCAAGGCTATTACTGTCTGCACACAAAAATAAAGAAGCAGGTACAGTAGCCTTAGACCTCATTCAATCCTGTCAGGTAATTTCCATTAAAAGTAATCATTCTAAATTTCTGTTCATTATCCATCACTTTTTGACAAATTCATTGAACTTTGACTCTGATACTTTTAGGGAGCCATTTATCTGGCTGCTTGGCAGATTTATGTGAGCTTTCAACTATTCTCACACAAGTATTTGTCTTACTAGCAATCATAAATTTCTCAGAGTGCTATAAATAGGTTATGATGTGAAAAGCAGCTGCCAAATTATCACTTTTTTATTTGTCCTTTCAGGCATGAACAACAGCTTAATGCAGGATGAACACATTGTCAGAACTGTTTGCATTCTGCTTTGAGCTCATTTTAAACCTGTCTCCCTGTTAATTGGCCTATCTCCATTCCTGTATGCAGTCTCCTGTGTTGAACTTGCTAAACAAGCTAATTGTTTAGAACCACTCATTCATCTCCACTCCCTCCAGCTGCTGTCATGGTAACCTGTGTATGACTGGCAGAAAACAGACTGCAGTCTCTGAGCTCCAGTCAGCCTGGATGATTTAGACAGGAACACACTTCTGGACAAATGAAGCACTGCGCCAACAGCCAAAAAACTGACACTAAGGAGCCAGGCCAGACACAAATACAGAGGTAAGTCAGAGATGCTTAAAAGTCTGGATAGATAGTGCATTATTCCACAACACTTATGCAAATGACACAACATACAAATATTTTTTTCATAAAAATAGCATTTCCTTTTCATCTGCGTGTGTAATGATTTGTCTTTACAGAACCATGATGCAGCATTTGGCATATCAACCCCTGCTTCCCACTGTTAGCAAATATCTCCAGCAGAAATGGGACAATGAGTCATATGAACTTCACAGGAGAAAGGTTAGGAACAACATGTACTTGGGCTTATGAATTAATTAAATCACTTGTAATTTACCTTCAGTATTAGATGATTATTCCATGTTATGCTTGCTCTCTCAACCATTTATCCATGCAGCTAATACTGGAATTTGTATTAACACTATCCCATGGTTTACATAAAAGTATGTATACTTCCTTTCCTAAGGTGAAGTCAGCTAAACCAACAATAAACACAACTCCACCAAGGACCTTTGGTCACCTGACTGTCAAGCTGAAGAAACAGAAGGTTGGCCTTTACTTCTAATGTTTTCAAATTAACTCATATCATGTTCTGAGTCTGGTGAAGTGTCAAACTAATTAGACACCTCAGTAAATTATAACACTTTTAGCTGAATTCAACAACATATATTTTACTGATAAAATGCATTAAAAAACTAGATAAAACAATAATTTAAACAGAAAGGTGAGAAAACATTTTTTCAGATGCCTTTACCTACACTCTCGTGTAAATAATGTGTTGTATCTGCTTTTGAATCTATCTTATCACATTAAGCTTGAAGAGGAGTGCAAAATGAAGATTCATAGGGAAAACAACATGCTTCTGAAAAAAATATCACACATCATGGAGACCACTGGAAGAGTTGACAACAGGAACTACTATGAGAGGAAAAGGTTTGTTAAGGTTTGGGATTTGCATTTGCATATACACATGCAAGCTAAAGCACCTACAACACAAAACAGGAAACGAGTTGGATTGCAAAAACTCATGTCACCCACATGGTTCCTTATTGTAGCCTCAGCAGGGAGAAGCGGCAGCTGGAGTTACTTCGCATTTCTAAGGAAAATCAGGTGATTTTATTCCGTCTGAGCCTGTGCAGGCCTCATTATAATGTGAGGAGCTGGCATGAGGACTGGCTCACAACTCTCAAGGTGATGGACAGCATTGCACGTTACCCACGAGGAAGGGGAAGCAAGCAAGAGGTCAGTTTTGTTCATTTTATGAGAACAACCTATAATTTCTATCGTCTGAAAACATTTCAGGTGTCACAGACAATTATCATCTAATGTTATGTATCTTAATTCATTTTGGGTTTTCATGAATGTCTAACAGCAGGGGCAAGAAAAATCCAGTAAGAGGAACAACGATTGTGATAATGAAAAAAAGATCAACAGGGATGAAACAGCTGCAAGCAATAAGACAAACAAAGCAGCAGCAGGGCCGGAAATTATGAAAAAACCTGAGGAGGGCACAGCTCATCTTGCTCCTAAACCCAGGACACAAAAGAAATCTGTCTTACCAGATATATCCAAGAAACCTTGTGTTTCTGACACAATTAAAAAAATGACTCCAGATAGATCTGAAATATCCAACAATCCTCACACACTTCCAAAACTGGGACACAAATGTGACTCTCCGACACAAAAGCAGGAGACGAGGAGACTTGCAAGCACTGAGGAAGGATGAGATGCTTTGGATTTTTAGCAAAGTCATGTTTTGTTTGTGTTTATAAGCAAAATGAAAAAAAAGGTAATTATCTTCACCAGAAAATGAAGTCAGTACTGTGAGGAAATCACCAATCGTAATTAAGAAATACTGAACCTAACAATGACATTGAAGTTGATGTATGCTTTGTTGTATGCCCTTTATATATAATTTTTTTGTTTCTCATGATTTGTTTTGACCTGAGTTTAACTGTGTAAATTCTAATACATGTCTGATTTTGTATTATTCTGTTTCTTGTTCAATAAAGATATTTAAAAAAAAAACTAACTTAAAAAAAGAAAAATAATATACTCAAAATAAAATTTATATTAATTCAATAATGATATTAACTGTTAGATTATTTGTCATTACTTGCTAAGTTTGTTTCTATGTTTATAGAATTGTTTTATTGAAAGTAAAAACTATAGCGTGAAAGCGGAACCCTTCATCCAGTGTGTTTCCCTACGGCACAATTAGCGGAACACTCGCTGCAGAAAGAAGCCGCGGATTTTATTTTACGTATTTTTACGTAGTCTAACACGTACTGAATGTACAGTTTTAGTGCACTGTTTTCCTATGTGTGAGAAAGAAACCATTTTGATGGTCAGAGCTCCGTTTTTAAAAAGTAAAAATGAATCTTGACAGACTTAGAAAGCGAGTTCGGCACTACATTGACCAGGTACTATTTATATTTTTCCTGTGAGTTTCCGCTGTGTTAGCTTGTTAATACTAGCTTGCTAGCAAACCTGGTATCAGTTCGTTTTGCTTTTGCAGCCTGTGTAATGTTAAGAAAGTACCAACCACAACTAATATACTTTGGAATAACTCCTCTCTTGTCTGTGCTTGTGTGTGTTTACAGCAGCAGTATCAAAGCGCTCTATTCTGGGCTGATAAGGTAGCATCTCTTTCTCACGGTGAGTGACGGTAGCTCACGTTAAAAGAACTTTATTCTTCTTTTGATTCCTGCTCTATTTGTTGTCATTACTTCCCATCATTTAACTGGACAACAGAATTAAGAGTGCAGTCAAACGGAGATCATAAAAGAAAACAAATCATAAGACATAAGAATTAGAGAGACAGTTAAAAACTTAAACGTGGTTAATTCTGTGTAACGAGCTAACACGGCGCCTTTGCGGTTGGACATATGAATTAAATATCCTAAAGATGCTGAGTTTCTAAAAAATGGTAATAGACATGATGTATCAGACTATTTGGAATGGATTTACTAAATGAAATAAGTTCTCTAAAAGGAATGGGGGAAATCAAATTTGTGCATGAGTTGTTGTGAAATTAAAGCACCTTTTCAGTTCAACGTCTGATGTTACTTTACATCACAGCTGAATCTCAACTTTGAGGCTGTTTCATTACCACCAATTTTCCCCTTTTCTACTTTTACAAATAGAATAGAGGAGCTCAAATGATATTTTAAGCAGGATTTAGGCTCTTAATATAAATCTAGGTCTGGTGAGTTAATTTTAATTTTCAGATGGATATATGCAATCTTATGATCTGCAATGAGGAAAGGCAGTTAGATTGTCCTTTTCTTTTTATTGACAAACTGAATAAAAGTCTCGTAAATGTGAAACGGGACTTAAAAGAGACTTTGGTGACCAAATGTTTAACAAGGTTACACTATTACAACAGGTTTGATGCAGACCTGCCATTATACTATTTGGTATGGACAGATGAAAATCATACCAATTTCTGTTTACTTTATGTTTCCAATCACAGGTTAGGTGTGTATTTACATTGTTATTAATACGAATAGTGCTGCAACTAATGATCATTGTCGTTATTGCTCTGTTGCTGTGTTTGCTTTCATTAATGATTTCATGTATAAAAATGTAAAAAAAAAAAAAAAGNTAAAAAAAAAAAAAAAGTGCCTATCACAAATTTAATTGTGTCATCTTTAAATTGATTAGTTTCTTTAAACACTAGTTATAAACTCTTAAGTGAAAAAATGTGCATTCACTGGAAAAGGGAATAAAAATATTCTTGACTATTATTTTTCTATTAATTCACTCACTGATTACTTTATTAGTTGTTTGAACACTACATATAATATCCAGTATCACTTTGACAATTTACTCATTTTAACTTCCCGTAAATTTCCCATAAACTCACAAGTCAAAAGCCAACTATACAGCCTTCTATACAGACTTGACTGTTGGTGATGGTGGCTAACATTATCGACCTGTCGTGCAGGAAACCAGTCGGAGATGATACTTTAATGTCAGAAACGAATGAATTTTCTTCTTTGTTTGTGCACACAGAGGATCCCCAGGATATCTACTGGCTCGCTCAGTGCCTTTATTTGACCTCACAGTACCACAGAGCCTCCCACGCCCTCCGCTCACGAAAACTCGACAAGGTAATTCCAGGCTAAATATGACCAGGATCTGTGGCAGCCTTTGTGCTCAGAAGTGAATGCAAGATGATGAAACGGCATCAAATTGTTTTCAGTAACACTATCCTCTCTCACACAGTTGTATGGAGCGTGTCAGTATCTTGCTGCTAAGTGCCATGTGAGTAACAAGAAAATACTACAGCTGAATGAATGCTAAACCCTCTACATGATTGTTCAATTTGGTATATTTTTTATTTATTTATTTTTTATTTAACAAGGACAAATACATGCAACGTTGCCACAGACAAATGTGGAAAATGCAGTGTATTATAAGACCTTAGCTTAAGCTAATTTGCAGTACTTGTCCCTGGTCAGGCTTTTAAATACAATAAAATAATTTATACAATAAAAAACAATTTATACAATTTATACAAAATATAGATTAAAACAGATTTTAACTACACTTGGAAGACTTGGAAGATATTAACTCTTCAAAGACTTAGTGATATCTTTTATGCCGTCAGCGTGTTTATTTCTTCCTTTGTGTTCTAGTATGCTGCCAAAGAGTTCCAGCAGGCCTTAGATATCCTGGACTTGGAAGAGCCGGCCAGCAAAAAGCTGCTGGACAGGACTGCAAAGGAGGACAATGTGATATCAGAGTCAGCCAAAGACTGGGACATGTCCCCCGCGTCTGTGAGTCTGCCGCAAAAGCAGTGGAATAATTCACTTGCACAATGTGAAAGTTCAATTAGATTACAGCCGATTTCCAAAACTAAAGCTGTATTTTAGTTTTCCTGTTAGTTTGCCAAATCCCCTCATCTTTCGAAATCAAATGTCTAGGTGATACACCCACTTTAAACGATCATAACCACCCATTTTGCATGTTTGAGCCTAATATATTCAATTTTCATACACATTACGTTACTGGCAATCATTTCCCAAAGGATAAAACTGTATTTCAGCTTTCCTGATATTTTGCAAAATCTCTTAATCTTTCAAAATATCAAATATTTCAAATAGTCAAGCGATACGCCCACCTTAAAAATCGATGTGTCACCTGCTAATAGTTACACAAAATTATGAAGTCAACATCGTTTAAATTTTTCAGTAAACGCAGGGACTATATTTTGGGACTATATTCCCTGGTAGAGACATACATTCACTCAGCGCTTTTTATTGCGCTTAAACACTGAAATTACATAACTTCTAAAAAAATCTGAATACACATGTTGTTTGTGATGATGGATTACCTATCCCAAAAACATTTCAAGTATCAACAAGTTGTTGATATTTGATACACCATTCCAGTAGTATGCTTTGGGAAATGACTGTCAGTAACCTTACATATATGTAAATTGAATATATTAAGCTCAAACATGCAAAATGGGTGGTATGGTCCCTTAAAATTCAATGTTTCGCCTGCTAACGTCCAAAGGAAGAAGGGATGGTCATTTTTAATTTCTCTGTAAAAGTCATCTTCTCCTGGGACTATATTCCTTGGTGGAGGCATATATTGTCTTCCGTGCAGCTCTGTGTTGGACCAAATAAATAAAGTTACTTCGACAAAAAAATTTAATAAGCATTATGTTCACTGTGATGGAATACTTATCTCAAACACATTTCAAGCCTATGCAAGTTGAGTTGAATGGCGTACTGGCAGTCTAGAAGGTAGGAAAAACAATTCTAATATGCACCGCTCCAGCAGTATGTTTTGGGAAATGGTTTTACAGTAACGTAATGTGCATGCGTGTTGTCCTTTTATATTCTCCTTTAAGTCCTTTTGTGGACATTACCCAGAGATTCTGACCCTCACCCTCATCTTTCTCTTGTCTCCGTCTCATCTCTCTGACCTGTTACAGATCAGCAGCTCTATCTGCCTCCTGCGGGGTAAAATCTATGACGCCATGGATAACAGGCCATTGGCCACCTCCAGCTACAAAGAGGCCTTGAAACTGGATGTGTACTGCTTTGAAGCTTTTGACCTTTTAACGTCGCACCACATGTTGACTGCACAGGAAGGTGAGACTGATCGGCGGCGGTTAAGCGCACGGGTCTCTGTGTCAGGCACAGATCAGTGCTTTGTTTTATCATTCACAGTAAACCACCAGTGTGTGATTTGGTCTATTTTTTGTTTTGTTTGTTTCGATAGAAAAAGACTTTCTCGAGTCCCTCCCTCTGAGTCAGCAATGCACCGAGGAAGAAGAAGAGTTGTTGCACTTCCTCTTTGAGAATAGGTTAAAGAAGGTAAAGGGCTCTGCAGTTATTTTGCAACAATCTCATCTGTCGCCTTTGCTCATTATTTACCGTATTTACTCGAGTATAAGCCAATCTCGTGTATAAGCTGACCTCCTGATGTTGTTCCATCAATTTATTTGTTTAGCAAATTACCTGTTTTTCTGGATATTGTCATAGTATTCCTGTGATTTTCTGAAAATAATCCACGTACCGGTACCGGTAAACATGATAGTTATTCAGCAGCTGATTACCATAATTGACCTATCACAACAGCACTTACTGGCCGCCGCAAAATGTGTTAGATAAGATGTTTTGTCTGGAAATATCTCATTCTAAGGTATGATTTAAACTATTTTCCATGGATAGTGGTAATGGGTAGTATTTCNAAATATCTCATTCTAAGGTATGATTTAAACTATTTTCCATGGATAGTGGTAATGGGTAGTATTTCCTCCCCTGGAAATTTTGTTCTCTGAGATCAAATTTTAATTTTTCGTGTATAAGCCAACCCCCTGATTTGCTTTGTGAAACTTGGTAATAAAAACTTGGCTTATAGTCGGTAATTTTAAATCAGCTAAAACATGCGGTGCTCTCCGCTGTTGCTGAAGTCCAGGGCTCATTTTGTTTGCAATGTGAAATACAATGCTCTAATCTATTGTTCTGAGTTGTAATACCTCTTTTTCTGTCCTTTTTCTGTATTTTTCATAACATGCCTTTATCTCCTTTCCCACCTACTCATTTTCACCTCCAACACACACACACACACACATACCTTCCTTTCTGCAGTATAACAAGCCCAGTGATTTGGTGGTGCCAGAGACAGTCAATGGTCTTCAGGAGAACCTGGACGTGGTTGTGTCTCTTGCAGAGAGACATTATTACAATTGTGACTTCAAGATGTGCTACAAACTCACATCAATGTAGGTGCTCTCCTAGTTTATTGTTTTCAGATTAATCAGCACTTGCTCTGAAAACTCAGGCAACACATCCATCATATAATAAGACTTAATTCCTGTCATTGCCTCCGCCTTCAGGCCAAACAGCCTGCCAAGCTAATCCATTTCATTACACAGCAACATAATGTTAAATACTGATGCGATTTTTAATTTCTAATAGTCAATATCCATGTCCTGTCTGCTTTCCGTGTCAGTCCTATTGAAAGAATTGGATGTATTGTAGCTTTTATGTGGTTTACCCTTTGGAACACCCACATCTTAGTTATTTTATGTAGAAATTTAAAGGAAATTATAAACAAAGCAGTAGTTTCTTTCTTTTGCAAGAACATTGTGTTACTCTATTTGTAATTACCAATAGGAAGCTGGCATAAAGCAGTTTTCCCATCTGTCATTTCGTAATTGCCATAAATTGAGTATAATGTGAACATGTAGCATCAGAGCATATTAAAATGTCTGTGCCTAGTTCATGCAAGGTGCAGACTATGTAATTCCAAAATATGGATACAGTGCATAATCAGA
Source organism: Lucifuga dentata (assembly GCA_014773175.1). Taxonomy (NCBI): domain Eukaryota; kingdom Metazoa; phylum Chordata; class Actinopteri; order Ophidiiformes; family Bythitidae; genus Lucifuga; species Lucifuga dentata. The sequence continues at coordinate 204,811 of VXCM01001896.1, forward strand.
AATGTGTATAAATTGTTACGATTACAGTAACTATAATAATAAACTGCACCATAATACACGACCATTCAATCTATGCAGCTCTGAGTTTCAGGTTTGTTTGTGTTTCAGGGTGATGGTTAAAGACCCGTTACATGCCAACTGTTTACCGGTCCACATAGGAACTCTGGTGGAGCTCGGTAAAGCAAATGGTAAAATATGTACAAAAAAAACTGTTTCACACATTAATAGCGTCTATTGTCTTAACCTCACTAATGTTGACATATAAATGTTGAGTGTTTATACACTAATTGGCTGATTTTTGTCAGTTTTAAGCCATCCTTTCTTTTTTTCATCCACAGAGTTGTTTTACCTCTCGCATAAGCTCGTAGACTTGTATCCCAACAGCCCAGTAAGTGTTGCCACTGCATCGTTTTCTGTGTTTACTCAATTTCACTGATGAGTAACCAAATAAAAACCATTTTACCAGGTATCCTGGTTTGCTGTTGGGTGCTACTATCTCATGGTGGGCCATAAAAATGAACATGCACGGAGATACCTCAGGTATGTATTTACACACATGTTCTACACCCTCCAGGCATTTTATTTTTAGGTTCCTTTATATTTGCCACATATTGCATATTATATGTCTCCTGTAGCAAAGCCACCACACTGGAGAGGACATATGGTCCTGCATGGATTGCCTACGGTCATTCATTTGCAGTAGAGAGTGAGCATGACCAAGCCATGGCTGCCTACTTCACCGCTGCACAGCTGATGAAAGGGTCGGTACCTCATCACCACATCCTGCCATCTTTAACACTTATGTTCCTACAATTGTTTTTTTAGAGCAGCACTGGGTATGATTTTAAATAAAACACAAAGGGGGAATATCTCAGAAGGTTATTGATGGATTTGGATGAAATCTGGGGGGCATATAGATAATGTCAAGAGGAATAAGTGATTACATTTTGGAGGTGATCTGGAATATGTTGTTCCGGATCCAGTATCAACCTCGAAACTAACCTCAAAATTGATGATAACTTTGGCCCTTGAGCAATAAAAAGAGCTCTGGAGGCTGAAGCAGCAACGGTTCACACTATAAATTCAATGCTAATGGGCCGATTTCAATGAAATTTACCATTGGCTCATTTTGGGGGATTTTGTTGGTTGGAGATCTGCACTCTCAGAGTATATGTTTAGGCAATAAATCAATCTTTTTTCACATATCATGTAAACGCTAATTAGAATGAGAAAGGGAAGAAATCAGAGTATACTGTACATGTAAACGTAGAAAATAAGAAGTGTGTATTTTGTTTTCCTTTGATATCGACCTACAAGTATCAAATTTTAAATATGTTTCAGTATAATGTAAGATATTTCTGTTATTCTGCCCCCTCATCCCCCACCCCCCACATATATAAATGAAGGTAGACCAAATATTAAAAACACAGTGTAGTGTATTCATTATTATTTACTCTAAAGTTTTGCTAAACTATAGATTTTGGATGGCGTTTGATTTTAATTTATATCTGCTTCCCTTTCATCCAGCTGTCACTTACCCATGCTCTACATTGGCCTGGAGTACGGGCTGACCAACAACTCCAAGCTAGCAGAGCGTTTCTTCAGCCAGGCTCTTAGCATTGCTCCAGAGGATCCATTTGTCATACACGAGGTGGCTGTGGTTGCCTTTCAGAATGGAGAGTAAGTCGTGCAGACACACACACACATCAGCATTAGAAGTGATGGAATTTTTGGACTTAAGTTGGTGTGAGTTGCTCAGTGATGTTTGGGGATTGAGAGACTCTCACTTTGTCTTGAATCTCAGGGCAGGGTAACCACCCACGATCCTCGCCATTGACTGTACATCAAAACCAAGCCAGGGATGCATGTTGGGTGGGAGATGTGTGTAACCCAACAGAGTAACAACATATAACAAAATCAATGTAAAATCTGCTTCTATGACACTTTTAACACTGGGGGGGGGAAAAACACTCACTGTTCAGCTTTCTGTTTCTCTTTCCTGTGATCGCTGTAGCAGGCAGTGGGGGGTATCATCTTTGAGGTCTGATTTGTCTGGGTCTTTGAGATGGTGCCACTGTTGGTTCTGTCTTAAAACTCCTCAGCACCCTTCTTGTCCCTATAGTCAGGGTGGCCATGGGTCCTTAAAAAGTCTTACATACACATTTACTAATAAAAGGCCTTAAAAAGTACTAATTTGTCTTAAATTCAGCTTGGATAGGTCTTAAATTTTGTTTTCCATGGAACGTCACTGCGAGAAGTGAAGTTAAGGAGTGTAATTTTACTATTGAAGCTCACAGTCACCTGGAGCTGGCTGGAGCCTACGTTCAACCTTTGTGCGCTGCTGCGTGAGTGCACGTTATATCAGTGCCATCATTGCTGCCTCACTGATCACCTCAGGAAGTGAAGCACCTCGCTGTTTTTTATATTTCCACAATGTGTGCAAGTGCACCCCTGAAACATAAGAGGCATCAAGATATAGTCTGGGTGGGAGACAGAATATCAATGTCATGTCACTCCCCCCCCCCTTTGCCAGAACAAAGGTGGCAACCCTAGTCCTGCAGGATCTGATATAGTTCATCATCAATCTGCTTCGTAACAAGTGGCTCATGATGCATCATGCAATGCGTGGTAACTATGTTGGAGCTTTCTGCCTGATCAGTGCTGTCATTCTGCTGGTCGTGGCAGCAGCTCCATCCAATCTGATGTAAACAGCAGTTGTTCAGCATTGCCTATGTCGAAATCTTTTTTTTTTTTTTGGCCATGCATTATGGGTCTCTGCCATCACACCAAAGCAATTTTTTAAATATATTATCTTTTATATTCGGCTGTAAACCGCCAACATATTCAGAGTACTATTTGCTTTCCATTGCTGCCCACCAACTGTTGCCCACCACTTACATTCGATGGCGTCACAAAATCACGTGACTGTAAACAAGATACTGACCATTATTTTGGTCTTAAATTTCATTTAAAGTGGTATTAAGAAGGTCTTAAAAAGTCTTAAATTTAACTTGTTTATATAGACACCCTGGTAGTGCTACAGTGAGCTGTGAGCACAGAGTGCTTTCAGCTCACTGTAGCTTCTGCAGTGTCCACATTTACTCCACCCAAGAGGTCACCCTCTGTGTTCCATGTGTTAGTCTGCCCCGTGTGTAACCTTGCCCCGGGATCCAGGATGCACTGAAGGGTTGTTGCAATTAACTGAGAATCCTGTAAATCGGAGCAGCAGCAAATGCAGCTGAGCAATGGGAAACTTTTTTTTTTTTGGACATAAGTTGGTTTGAGTTGCTTCTGTTTAGTAACTAATAAACAATTCACCTGCTGTAAGGCCTTTTTCCTCTTCTACTCTTTCAGCTGGAAGACAGCAGAGAAGCTGTTTCTCGATGCAATGGAGAAGATCAAAGCCATAGGCAATGAGGTAACTGCTTATTATCCGTGAGGTGAATGATACCCATCTTCAATTTCACTTTTTTTTTTATAGTTTCCTAATTTATGGTTGTTTTTTTTTTTTTTTTTTNTTTTTTTTTTTTTTTTTTTAAGTAATGTCTTTTCTTTATTTTAGGTAACAGTGGACAAGTGGGAGCCTTTATTAAACAACTTGGGTCATGTTTGTCGAAAACTAAAGTAAGAGTCGAGCACACTTCACTTTACTCGTGTTTATTTCAGCGAACGGTCCTGAATAGAAGCCGTCAGCTTTACAGCTTGTTTATGTGGCTCTGAGCTTTGTTCAAAATGTCTGAGTCCATCACGTTCTCGGAGGGACTCATATAGTAACACAACACACTATCCTCTTCTTCATTCATCCCCCTCTCTACCTTTTCTTTTATCTGCCTGATACAATCTATTTTCAGCGATCTCACCGCTCAGTCTATTCCAGTATTTCCGGATAAGTGGAGCCCTCATTCAGAATTCATTCAAAGATCACTTAATGAATTATACATAAGCACCACACAGCAGATATAAGAGGGGGCTTGCAGAATATGTACAGCACAATTGGCTGTTATGAAAGCTTTGGCTAATTTTTATGTAGAAGAACATCAGGTTTTAATAAACATCAATGCCTCGCAGCTTGTTGTTGTGTTACATGCTTCAATTGCCATCCATTGTTTATAGTTGATATTATAACAGATTATAATAATGCTCAAGTCAGCTCTCAATGAGCCCAATGCCATGTCAACCCATCATTGTCATGGAGATGACGGTACACTGAATGTGACTGGACCAAACCAAAGCAGAGTAGACATAATACAGACAGTGGAGCAGTGGGACATTCGGTTTCACTTTCTCCACAGCAGAGAAAGCGGACAATTTTGACTCGTGTCACAGTGATGCCTTGCAGATAATACAAATAATACATATGAAAAGTATAATTTACTCAGAGTCCGGAGACAGTTGTGGTTCGGNGATAATACAAATAATACATATGAAAAGTATAATTTACTCAGAGTCCGGAGACAGTTGTGGTTCGGTTTGAATCCAGACCGGAGTCAGGACTTTGCGGATGACTGATCTATATATTTCAGGCCTAATTTTATCTAATTTTTCTCTTGCCTTGTTTCCATTTTTTACCAACAAAATTTTGCTTTCTCCTCCATTTACCTTGATGAAATATATATATATATTGACTGTCATAATCAAAAGGTACAGACAGTCATATTGGTTATCATCACACGCCAAAACAAGGCAATGGAAAAATATTTTCTCTGTGTTTTGTTCATTGTCAGTCAAATCTGAAACAATGAGGCATGACAGTTTGCTAAATGCATTGATATGAATGTTTTTTTTCTGTTATTTGTGTCTGTAGAAAGTACAACGAGGCTCTGGAGTACCACCGTCAGGCGCTGGTGTTGATCCCTCAGCATGCCTCCACCTACGCTGCCATAGGATACGTGCACAGCCTCATGGGCGACTTTGAGAGTGCTATCGACTACTTCCATACAGTACAATCCCTTTATTTTCATAGTCTGTTTGGGGTTTTTTTTCTGCTTGATAATTCTTGATTGTGAGAATGTGGAGCAACCATTGTTATGCTAGGCTTACTAAAGGACCACACCTGTAGTTTTGCATGTTTAGAGTGCAATACATACTACCCGCACATGTTACTTACTGGCAGCCATTTCCCAAAACATACTACTGAAGCGGGAAATATTAGAATTGTTTTTTCTACCTTCCAGACTTCCATTGGTTTCAGTTAATTTCAGTATGGTATTAAAATCAACTTAAGCTTGACGTACTTTAGATAAGTAATCCATCAGCGAACACATCTATTAATTTTTATTTGTCAAAGTAATTTTATTTAACCAGTCCAACACGGAGCTGCACAAAGAAAATGTAATGTCTCCGCCAGAGGGTATACTTACAGGAGAAGATGGCTTAAGCTAAGAAATTAAAAACGATGGTCCCTTCTATGGTTTTATGGTTTGGAAAATGGTTGTCAGTAGAGTAATGTGTAAGCAGGTAGTATTTATTGGGATTACATGCAAAATCACCGGTATGGTCCTTAAACACTTGCAAAATACAGTGATATAATTATTTTGTTTATTAGTCAGAATAAACTCTGAACATTTATTTGTAAGCATTAAGTACAAATAGGAATTGCGTTATGAAAACTTTATAACCAGCAAATCTAGAGTTCCATGTAGGATTTTTTTTTGATGTTGTTGTTGTTTTTTTCTGAATCCAGGCTGGTAGCAACTCCAATCTGTACTACAGATACTTTGCAGTATCACCTGTGACTGATTGATGCTTTACTTTTATGATACACTAGTGTCTTTTTGTTGTTTCAAGAAATGCGTGAAATGACTTTGGTTTCTTTGTCTGGCAGGCACTGGGACTGAAAAGGGATGACGCTTTTTCTGTGACGATGCTGGGCAACTGCATTGAGATGTACATTGGCTGCACAGACGCTTATATAGGTATGATAGAGATGCACAGTTAAAGGTGCTTTCTGCCTTAAAGATGATTTAAAGGGTTTTTTTTTTTTTTTTTTTTTACACCAGGAATAATCACAGTGTTCTGTTACGCTGCAATATGGCTGTAGCTATTTTGTGGCCTGCAGGGTGGAGCTGTGATAAAGGTCATATGTAGGACAGTCAGTGGCTGGATGGGTGAGAATGCAATAAAGTAGAGGAAAATGTGAATTAAATTTGTTTTTTAATTAAATTGCATAATGAAGGGATAGTCAAATACAAATGTTAAAGGTCCACAAATAAAATTTTCAATAAGATAAAAGTGTGTTTATTAAGGTCAGTCAAGCCAGGGGAGGGTGGGGTGCTGACGAAACTAGACTAGCTGCCCATCATTGTCATGTAGATGACGGGTTCTTTTCACAGATAATACAAATAATACATATGAGAAGTTTAATTTGCTCAGAGTCCAGAGACAGTTGTGGTTCAGTCATGACTTTGAGGATGACTGGCACAATGTGTAGTCACGGCCAAACTTAAGCGAGCAGGCTCTCATTGCAACGAACAAAGGCTGCAATCTGCTGCTTCCCAGTGTATTAAAACACTCAACTGTGTTTGTTTTTTAAAGTTTAACATGGTGTAATTTGTCTCCACTAAGGCACCGACATCAACGACAAGGTTCGAGGAAGCTTGAATACCCCGGCTCTCATGAAGATGCTGAACACTTCGTCGGAACCCGGCGACCCGCTGGCCACGCCGCAAGCAGATGACAGCAGCGTCGCCAACTTGGAGATCCCGCTGTCAAATCAGTTGCTGGAGACTCCTCTGCAGCTTTCTCTAGCGCTGGAGTGTGAAATGTACGAAAGTGATATGATGCTAGAGACCTCCATGTCAGACACCAGCACATAATGACACGACGGCAGGAGGACGAGCTGTCGAAGCAGCAGGTCGTCACATTTCTAAACCCAAGGACAAAGCGAAGCAAACATTTGACTGCTGTCCTCCAGCAGAGGTTACCTGTGAAATTTTCCCCCTCACACATCAAATATGATTCTATTTCTGTAAATGACTCACTGTAGAACTTGACATTAACATAATGAACTAAAGAGTAAAAGTGTGGGTGAATAATTTAAACAACACTCGTTTCACACATACATTTTGCAAGAATACAATTTTTATTGTATATGACGTAACAGGAGTTTTTAAAAACAAAACATGCATTGTGATCATTGCTGTATTAAAGGACCATACCATCCATTTGGCATGTTTGAGCCTAATATATTCAATTTTCTTACACATAACGTTACTGACAGTCATTTCCCAAAGCATACTACTGGAACAGTGAATTAAAAAATTGTTTCCCTACCTTCCAGACCACCATTCATTGGTTTCAGTTCATTCTGGTACGCTATTAAAATCAACTTGTTGATACTTGAAACGTTCTTGGGATAGGTAATCCACTGCGAACAAGACGTATATTCTTGTTTTTTGAAGTTTCGTAAGTTTAGTGTTTAAAAGCAATAAAAAGCACGGAATGCTTTTTATTGCTTTTTATTTTGGGGAATATAGTCCCAAAAGAAGACTTGTGTTTATCTAAAAACTTAAATGGCTGTGACTTCATAAGGCTGTGTAACTATTAGCAGGAGAAACATGGATTTTTAAGGTGGGTGTATCACTTGAATATTTGATTTTGAAAGATTAAGAGATTTTGCAAAATATCAGGAAAGCTGAAATACGGTTTTATCCTTTGGGAAATGACTGTCAGTGACTTTACGTGTATGAAAATTGAATATATTAGGCTCAAACATGAAAAATGGGTAGTATGGTCCTTTAAGGTAATAATGTTGCTAATGATCAGTTATGACCAGCAAGTGAGGTTAAATATGAGGGGAAAAAAAGGAAAGCCAGAGAAGAAGAAACTTAGGTTAGATATTTGTGTAAAGATATCTGTGCGAGAGAGAAAAGTTGGAGAATGGCTGACATTTTAAAAAGTAGACGGAGTTGAAGGTGAAGTGAAGTTGTTGGAGAGGAGGAAGACTGAGACTGCTGGCAAATAAGTCTTTATTTTATTATCTGTTTTTGTTGTTTATATTTACCTGCTTTTTATAGTAATTTAGTGGGAATATCTTTGTCTTAGTCCCCACTCATCGCTCAGGAGTGGGCTGGACAGCTCACAGTGATATTCCTGGATCTTCTCATCTTCCACTAACCAACCAGAACAGCTGTCAGACCTTTCAGGAATCTTGTGTGTGTGTGTGTGTGTGTGTGTGTGTGTGTGTTCCAGTTATACAAATTCAGACAGGTTGCGTGGAGGAATTCTACCCACACCCATATTACCTGACAGTAATGGCAGTATGTTTTAAGAGATGAATTTTACTGCATGGGAAAAAAATTGATTCTTATGAGAGAGAGAGAGAGAGAATAAGGGTAGATGAAGATCTATAATGGACAAAGTAATAATAGAGTTAGAAAGTAAAGATGAATCAATAAGTATTGAGAATTGAATTGAGAGGGAAAGCAAATGATTAAAGAAATGCATTGAATATTCAGATTAAAAAAATTTGCATTTAAGGAAAACTGAAAAAAAAAACAAACAATGGGAAATGGAAAGAAAAATGATTAGGCATGGTATTAATGTGTATTTAGTGTGTGTAAGCTGTGTGTTTTCCATTTAAGGGCTGATTTGAATATTTAGTCCACAATCTTTCAGATTTTAAAAAATCAGAAATGGCTTCCAGCTTTCCATCAATACTACCTTTTTTTTTTTTTTNCCTTTTTTTTTTTTTGTGGATTTTCACTCAAAAATTGTTTTCTAAGTTAGAGTGGGCACACTCCTCTTATATTTGGTTGAAATTTTGCCCCACAGCCACAGTTTCTTGCTGTAACTGACTGGAGAGCCTGAATTTACCTGATAGTGTTGAGTCTATTATGGGATTTATGACGTCACTGAGGCCTCCCCACTATGATATTGCTTTGCTCATTTAATGAGGAGGAAATGTACAGTATGTTTGTTGTCTTTACACGATGCTTTGATTATGTCCTTTCAGGATCAGGGTCAGCGGTTGAAGAGTTGGAATCGGAGGTATTCTCAGATTGGTTAATACTGAGACTTGCTGAATTGTTGAGATTTCAGGTGCTGCAGGTCAGAATGCGGACAGGTGTGATGTAGTAAAACTTTGCATTTGAGGGATGTGACAGATGTGCGTGAGGTTCAGGGGAGTGGTGACAACTCTTCATCTCTTCCCTGACCCCCCCCCCCCNCGGTCGCTCCGGTCTCCGGTTCTCCGCCTCTGATGGGGATCGCTTTCAGGAGAGATGGGCTGCACTCCATCTAAGTCTGCCGTCACTTATTCCCAAGAACGGGTGCACCGGGACCTGGACACCTGCTCCACATTTGTTCCCAGCCTCAAGAGCTCCGTGTCGACACCGGAAAGACCGTCGCATCGGTCGTGCGTGGAGACAAGCACTGGGAAGCATACTTTCCTCAACGGTGAGTGGAAAGCAACGTTCTGCATCCAACATCTCACAAACTTCTAAAACTGTATAAACTGTATTCTAGAGCGCTTAAATGGCTGCAAACATTTTTTTTCTCCTATAAGCAGGTTAAAGTAGAGGTGGCTTTCAAATAGATTTCTAGAAAATTAAGCCATATATACCCAAATGAAGCCTAATGAACGTCTCCAGAGTGCATCAGAAGGTTTCTTGAGCGAAATAAAAGTCATTATAAATTCTGTGCAGCAAATTTAGACACCGAGCCATTAAATATCCATGATTCCCGTTTGGAAAAAAAAAAAAAAATTAAATCTTCATCTGCCCTCCAGTTCCCAACAGAGAGATCCATGGGCGCTCAGTGAGCCAATCCTCCTACCATGACGCATGGAGCGGCAGCCCGTCCGGTACGGATCGGTGCAGCCCGGTGCCGGACGCGCACAATGACACCCAAGGCTGTGGGACTGCCTGAATCCAGAGAGACAGAGCATCCTAATGACGGATGAAATGAAGCTATTTTATTTAGAATCCTGTCGCTTTCACATTATATGCAGGCTGCTTATTTGGTGCAAAGACTGGTGATCTCTGGTGAAAATCAGCCCATTGACGTGTGCTGCTTTCACGATCACACACACACACACACCAGAGTTTAATTATGTTGGTAAGGCAAGTTTATTTGTGACACCATTCAGACGCAAAATGCAAGTCAAATGCTTTAAAAAGAAAATTAAGAGAAAGAAAACGAATTTAAAAAATAGAATCAATAACAAAATTGAAATGGGTAAAAAGAAATATAAAACAAACTTGAAAGTTTAAAAGCTGAAAGAAGTGCTGCAGTGCAGAGATCAATCCCTCAGATTTAGTAAAAGACTGAACAGAAACCAAACATTTGAGGATTCTTACATTACAAATGTTGGATTTTATAAATATTAGAAATCTGCCTGGACTGAATGTCAAAATTGGATTTGGATCTCTGCTAGCTGGAAGACCATAATCCATTCAACAATGTATCTGCACTTATTTGCATGTTCTCCCTCCACCAGCTCCTGCATCTGAAAAGGTAGAATGGTCTGACAGAGAAGGGAACTGCTTTATACATTATCTTGAAGTCTCTGAATAATTGCCTTTTATCTGTACTCACAGAAACATGAAATATAGGCTAATGTGAATATGATGTCAGGTCACAGGACTCATACAAGACTGTGCTCCTCTGCTGAAATTATTTATTCAAGACAATTTGCTTAGCTTCTAGGCCTAAATAATATATTTAAATTGTTTTCTAAATGTTAAAACTGTTTATATCAGTGTGTGCTTCGTGGGTTGGTGCTTGTATTCTTCTTCACATGGAAAAAAGATGATGATTTCAAGGGACTGAAACGAAATTGTGTACAGTGACATTTTTGGAGTTATAAAGCACAAAATAATGTACTCCTGAAGAGCATTCAGTTTAGTTTTGGTGTTTTTCATTCATTTCAAAAATAACACGGCCATTATTAAAGTTATGCCCTATATTGAATATACAGTATATGAATGTTTAACAGCTTCTATTCCATTTGGATCCATAAGACGTTTTGTACGATTCATTTTGTGTAAGCCTAAATTGTGATTAAATAAATCTTTACACTAGAATACAATGAACTTGTGCCTATTTCTAATTTTTCTTTCCAGACGCTATTTTGTGTTTTGTATTTCAATAAAATCCATTTTAGCTGTGGGCGTCCAAAGGCGTTCTTAGTGAATTATGCTGTGTTCACCTTGCACCGAGAACTCGGAATATGGAAAAGACAAAAAAAAAAAAACAAAGCCCTCCTNTTTTTTTTTTTTTTTCTATAAAGAAAGTGTATGATGCAGACACAACAGGTTAAACATGTAACTCTTGCAATGCAGTACAGCTGTTTTGAAAAGGTAAATAGCTCATAAATGTTAAAAAGTTTGTTTATTTTACTTATTTGTTATTTCAGTGTTCTTTTTGAATTGACATAGCAAGTGAGTAAACAGACAGTAACTCCAAGGAGACAAGATGATAATAATTGCACATGATAAATACCAAATACGTGGAAAAGAGTTAAATAATAGGGTAAAATGTGATGTTACACTAATAAGAAAGAAGGAAAAGAGAAATAAATCTATAATAAAGTATAAAGTATAGCCTACACACAGGCACAAAAGGGGGGGGTGGGCAAAATAACACGAAGGAAGACGACATGCAAAAAACAATGTATCATATGGTGTATGTGTTTACTGGATGGGCGCATAGTGTGGTCGTTGAAGGTGTGTGTGTGTGTGTGCGCGCGCGCGCGCGTGTATCTGAGCAAAACGTTTAAAACGTTTAGCTCGAACGCTCGGTAGCCCTGATGATGTAAATAACGTAAACGGTATCCCAGTTCCGAGGTACGCGAACGCAGCATCAAAGCCTCCTTCGTGACGCCCTCTGCACTCGCGATACTACGTACCTATATTCTCGCAAGTGCACAGTGACGCACGCGGGCGAGACGGAGATGGAGCGAAATGAGGGCTGAAAAGGAGCAAATAACCGCGGGCAAGGAGAAGAGCGTCGTGGAGATCCAGTTCAGAGACATTCCGAGAGACCAGGACAACGTCTGCGGTATCGCCAAGCAGAAAGAAGAGAAGAAGGAGGTTTTTACGAAGGTACGTACGTGATTCCGTGATGTGTCGCGTTGTTTACACCGTGTGGGAAAACAGATATGGAGGCAAGGAAGGAGGAGGGATCGTTTCAGCACCGCGGACAGCGGCAGCAGTGGGAAGAATCCTGGAGGCGTGAGGATTCTAACAGATCCTGGATTCGTGTTTCTTCCTGATCTTATCTGATGCAAAAAAGATTAAAATTTAAAAAATGATTTGCTTGTACTTAAAGCTGACAGTGTGACTGAAGGAAAGCAGGGAGTCATAACCGATTATAATATACCTGCTCCAAGTCTTTTATCGAATAAAGCTTTTGAACAGGCTTTCTCAATCTTTTCTGGCCTGATTCAAAACTTCCCAAATACTGACCTCAATTACAATTTTATCAGTTCATCAATTTATCATTTTTCGATCAGTTAAGTAATGCTTTAGTGCGTTAAAGAGTCAAAATATAATAATCAATGCCCAATTGCTATACCCAAAGTAATATATTCAACAACAATCCTAAAACCCCAATTCAACTCAAAATGATCCAAAGTTTGATTGATAAGTTCTGAGCCTGACATAGACAGATGAGATTTCAGAGGTGTTATATGTTTCTCAACCAACTGCTAAAGATGTGGAAGATAAGTATATATATATATATTTTTTTTTTTTTTTTTTCNTTTTTTTTTTTTTTTTTTCAGTTTTGGTGAAGTCTTTTTCTTGGCTGGCCAAAACTCTCCCACAGTTTAAGTGACCAAACAGATTCTGGGTTAAATCATTTTTCATGTTTGGCAAGAGGCAGAAGTCTGAGGGGGCAAATCAGGTGATTAGGGTGGGTGCTGAACTAGTTCAAAGCTCATCAACTGATGTGTGTGCAGACACATGGTTTGTTAGTCATCATCTTATAACTTTTAAGGTATAGTCACCTGACCCCAATGACTGCAGTTGATGACAAAAACACCCCAAGAATTATATGACTTCCACTTCCTTGTTATATGCATAAAGCTCAGAACTTATCAATCAACCTTTGTACAAAACAGGAAAATGCAGCAACTGTTACATTTGAAAAAGCTGGAAGCAGTCTTTTATTACTATGACTGGAGAAATGAATTCAACCATCAACCAATCATTTTGGCATTGGATTTGAGCATGTTAAATTTTTGTATTCTGTTTTAAAAGGTATGCAGATGTCTCTGAAAGGATTATATCAAAATGAAGCTACTTTTCAAATCTCAGCTCCTGTGGCCCTGTTTGTCTCCAGTGATCCCAATTCCAAAGTTGAGAATCTCTTGGAGAAAGTCTTTTTTTTTTTTATTATTATTATTATGTCATACTGAATAATCTTCCTTTGCAGAGATAACAGCATCACAGACATTGGCTTTGCTGGTTAACTGGGAAAAAAAATAGAGTATTATTTATAATATACTCAATGACTGATTACAGGTGGTGATTCGAAGGCTCCCGCCTAACCTGTCAAAGGACCAGCTAGAAGAACAATTCAGTCCACTTCCATCCTACGATTATTTTGAGTTCTTTGCTGCTGATCAAAGGTAAACATGCTAACATCTTGAATAAATAGTCTCAGTGCCAGAACCAAAGTTTGAACATCCACCCAATTGTTCCACAATTACGTACCCTGGGTAATAGATGCTAAATTCTCCTGCTACTTTCCTCTTCATATTCTGACTCCTCTCTCTCTCTCTCTCTCTCTCTCTCTCTCTCTCTAGTCTGTATCCTCACCTGTTCTCCAGAGCATATATCAACTTTAAAAACCCTGATGACATCCTGCTGTTTAGGGACAGATTTGATGGTTATGTCTTCATTGACAACAAAGGTAATCTTCAATTTTTATTATTTTTTTGTTTGTTTTTTTGTTTTGTTTGTATAAGTCGTTAAAATATCACTTAAAATTTCAAAGTGAAGTTAAGTATAAAAACCATTTTGATGCAACTTCTTTAGCTTGAACTCCATACTCACCCTTTTGCGTTTGAAAGCCGTCGAGGTCAGACTATCCTGTCAGATTAGTGTCAAACACAGTATGGTTTTGTTTGCAGATGGACATACAAAGTCATCCCATGATATGAAATGCAAACCAAAAAATGTGTGTTTTACAGCTGCTGAACAGGGAAGTGTTTGTAGACATGGTTCGAGCTTTCATTGCCATTGTTACCATTTGATTAGTGGTCTGATGGATCACAAGCTGCCTGTTATTTCCACCTTTACTCAGGCCAGGAGTATCCAGCAGTGGTAGAGTTTGCTCCCTTCCAGAAAATCTCCAAGAAGAAGCTAAAAAAGAAAGATGCCAAAGCTGGAAGCATTGAAGAAGGTATTAAAATGCACTTGATCCATAATTAGAAAGAGTAAACATGATATTCTGCTTATAATTTCACCTTTTGTACTTTTAAGAACCAAACTGGCAATTTTGCATGTGTAAGCCCAATAAATAGGCATCAAACCATATCTCAGTTTTCCTGTTATTTTGCCAAATCCCGTAATCTCTCAAAATGATATTCAGGTGATACACCAACATTAAAATTCAATGTTTCATCTGCTAACACATATGCCTGAATGTAGAAAGGACAAAGATTTTTAATTTCTTGCTATAAGCCGTCTTCTCCTGGGACTATATTCCCTGGCGGAGACATGAATTTTCTTCTGTGCAGCTCCATGTTTGACTGGTTAAATAAAGTTATGTTAACAAAAAAAAAATGTAATAGACATTGTGTTCTGTGATGGATTATTTATGTCAAGCATGTTTCAAGACTCCACAAGTTGATTTTAATATCATACTCTAATGAACTGAAACCAATGGCAGGAAGGTAGAAAAGAAATTCTAAAATTTACTGCTGCAGTAATGTATTTCCAGAAATGGCTGTCAGTAACATAATACTGTATATGTATATATTGGATTCAGACATACAAAATCTGCAGGATTGCCTTTAATTTCAATCTTTCCTTTGCCTTGAAACACAGACCCGGAATATAAGCGGTTTTTGGAGAATTACTCCTGCGATGAAGAGAAGTCTACGGCCAATCCTGAGACTCTGCTGGGAGAGATAGAGGCCAAGACCAGAGAGCTCATAGGTAAAGTACCACAACATACAGTATGTACACACACAACATACACACAGCAGCAGCATGTCTCCATGTGAGCCATCATAGTATGAAGGTTCAAATGTCTACTCCTATTGTTGTAAATTTATATGTTCTTTTAAAATGATCTTATTGATTTAGTTAATTTTTGTTAAACCATCTTCTCCTCTTTTATTGCACTGTATTTTTACCTTGTTTTAGTTGCTGTATTTTATTTCATTTTTATTGACCATATTGACCATTAAAATGATTTTGTTCGCATTTTAAAGAACCATGCCACCCATTTTGCATGTTTGAGCTTAATATATTCAATGTTCATACACATAACGTGTATGAACAATCATTTCCCAAAGGATAAAACCATATTTCAGCTTTGCTGATATTTTGTAAAATCTCTTAATCTTTCAAAATCAAATATTCAAGCGATACACCCACCTTAAAAATCAATGTTTTGCCTGCTAATAGTTACACAGCCTTATGAAGTCATGGTTGTTTAGATTTTTTGATAAATCCAGGTCTTCTTTTGGGACTATATTCCTCGGTGGAGACATACATTCACTCCATGTTTTTTATTGCACTTAAATGCTAAAATTACAAAACTTCGAGAAAAAAAAAAACACTTGAATGATTACCTATCCCAAGAATGTTTCAAGTATCAACAAGTTGATTTTAATACCAGAATGACCTGAAACCAATGGTGGTCTGGAAGGTAGGAAAAAAAAATTTTTTTTTAACTCACTGTTCCAGTAGTATGCTTTGGGAAATGATTGTCAGAAACATTATGTATATAAAAATTGAATATATTAGGATCAAACATGCAAAATGGATGGTATGATCCTTTAACCTTCATATCTGCTTTTATGTTGATGTAAAGCAGTTTGAATCCTCTGTGTATGAAATGTGCTGTACAAATAAACTTGCCTCACCCATAAATTATTTAACTTGTCTTGCTTTTTGCTTTATTACCTCCTTTGATCGGTTTCAGCCAAACGGACAACGCCACTGTTGGAGTACATCAAAAACAAGAAAATTGAGAAACAGGCAAGAGAGAAAAAAATAAGCTTGCTCAATCAAATTAAATTCTATGTTTTTACATAAATTTTTAATAATGCTTTTATGACGTGCCATGTCTTTCCCTACAGAGAATACGAGAGGAGAAGAGAGAGGAGAGGAGGAGAAGAGAGCTCGAAAAAAAACGACAGAGGGAAGAGGAGAAGAGAAAGCGACGAGAGGAGGAGAGGCGCAAACGAAAAGAGGCAGAAAAGCAGAAGAAATTGTCTGAAAAAGAAATAAAAATTAAGGTAGCCCATCGTTGCATTCAGTATTCGTCTGATGTCAACTTGCTTGAGTTTGGTTGAAATGCTGCTGCAGTGTGTAGTTACGGAGTTTTGTGTTTTCTTTAAATGGCAGCTACTGAAGAAGAGCGACGGGGACGATGATGTGGACTCAGACCGAATCAAAGACAAAAGTGATGCTGGAGAGACAGAAAGAGGCAAATGGGAGAAATCTGGCAGACAAATGAAGTCAAAGGACTCTAAAGAAAAGTAAGTAAGAAAGGTGAAATTGCTTTCTGGTAGGGGGTAAGATGTCCAGTAATTAGACTGGTAATATTTTATAATCAGACATACTCGCGTGTTTGATTACATACATAATAGTGTTAGTAGGTGTACTGGGCTTGATTGGTAAGTTCTGAGCCTGACACATAAAGAAGTAGTCAAGGGCTCACTGATTATAAATAAGTTCCAGAGGTACCCAGGTTTGTGAGCTGAATTTATTGTGAGTTGTATGCTATCCATGACTAAGAGTTTAAACTACTTCAAGCACCCACCCACTCCCACACCTGGTTTGGTCCCTGCAGACCTCTTGCCAACAATGAAGAAGACTTTAGCTTGTAGCCCGTATGGCCTCAGATGATGACATCGTATCAGCTCCGGAGGATTATGAACAGCCAAGAAAGGGACTTCTGCAAAGCTTGGAAGAAACCTTTCAGCACAAGTGTTAATCAATTTGGATGGAGACTAAGCTGAAAAATAAATAACTACAAAAAAAAAATCTACAACTCCTCTGCATTAGAACTTTCTATGCTGGGCTCAGAACTTATTAATCAACCTTTGTGTCATTATAAATTAAACCATGTTTGACAGACATCAAATAAACAGACATCAAACAAAGAAAGCAGTTTGAACAGTAGAGGAAAAGCTTAATTGATCAAAAATAATTGATTATTTAACTGATTAACTTATAAAAAAATTTGACTTAACTAAGCAAGATAAGAGACTAACAAATGGTAACTTAAACATTATTCTTGTTTATTCATTATAACACTTTAACTGTCAATTAATACATATTATTTATCAATCATTAATTAAGCCTTTTATTAAAGCTTATGAAGCCTTGTTCCCTCTTGTACAAACATATGCCAACAATTGTGTTTTGTCCCTGCAATGTTGAATGTCCACTAGAGGTCAGCCTGAGAGTGACAAGGAGCAGAGAGAGCAGCATGGCCGCAGGCAGAGAGAGAAGGATCACCGTGGGAAAGATGACGACAGAAAACGTCAGAGGCACCATTATGATTTCGACAAGTTTATGCGGCGCAAAGATGAAACCAAGTGGGGGAAGGGCTACTGTCAGGACCGAGCCAAGAAGGAGGGCCACCATCACGGCTACTCCTACTGTCCTGAAGTTGCGGACAAAATCGGAAAAGAGGACAGAGAAGAGCTGGGAAACAGGAAGGAACGCCTCCGAAACAAGGTGAGCCTGAAGGTGAGCATGACATGGAGGTTCTGGGAGTGGTGGGGGTAGGTGTGGTGGGGGAGTTGCTACTCCTCTTGACTCTCATAATGATTTTTCGAGATAAGAGACAATTATTCTTCAGATAGGAGATGCAGTCAGTTGATGATAAATGATTTAAGCAAAGCTTCAATTCTGCTGAGAGAAAAAATAGTAATGATAAAAAAAATCTAAGAAAAAATAAGGTAAACAAGAAATGAAAATGAAAAAGGGAAACAAAATCCCACCATGATCAAAAAAAAAGGAGTTAACCCAGCAGCACAATACATGTCACAATACATCTGACATCTAGTCATTTAAATATATTTTTCTGTCACATCAGCTCAGATGATTACTCAATGTAGTTTCAGTTTACATGAAGTTTGAGACATTTTTGCAATTACAGTACACATTACAGCAACTAGAGGACAAAACCCTTAATTTTATACCTTAAGAGCGCCTTCAAATGAATGTGCGACTCTAAATTGGCCTTAAAAATGAATCTGTATTCAGAATTAACCTGCCTTCTGCTGACTGCATATTGGGATAGGGTTTAGTTAAGGAGCATACCAGTGTTTTTACAAGTCGGAGCCCAATAAATACAGTCCGCATACATGTTATCTTATTGCCAACCAGTTTCTAACTCCTGTAGCGGTACATTTTAGCTTTGGTTTTCCTAGCTTCCAGACCGCCGTTGGTTTCAGTTTATTCCAGTATGCTATTAAAATCAACTCGTGGAGACTTGAAACATGCTTGACATAGGGAATCCATTGCAGCAAACCAAATTTTGTCCTTAATTTTAATGCAGAGCTGCACAGGAGAAATATTCCACCAGGGAATATAGTCCCTGAAGAAGACAGCCTTTCCCAAGAAATTAAAAATGACCATCCATCCATTCTACATTTAGATGTATGCATTAGCAGGCAAAACATTGAATTTTAATGTGGGTGTATCACCTGAACATTTTATTTTGAAAAATTAGGGGATTTTGCAAAATAACAGAAAAGTAAAACATGGTTTTATGTTTTGACAAATTGTTGTCAGTAACGTAATGGGTATGCGGGTAGAATTTATTCGATTTAAAACATGCAAAATCAATGGTATGGTCCTTTGAAGAAAGACTCTTCTTTAGGCATCAAATTCAGCTTATTGGTCATTGGGATCACTATTGAGCATGTGAAAACAATCATAGTAAGGCTTTTGTGGCTCTAAAGGGCACTTTGGGCCATAGTTCAGGAAACTGACTATGATGACATCATGAGGGTTACTTCCTGTTGGTGCTGAAAATACAATTTGAAAACTAAATTTAATTTCAGAAGTTGGAGGGGTTGAATTTGCTTAAAGTTTTGAGATTTTAGTTTTCAAACTTACAGCCTTCAGCACACCATGATGCCATAGAGGTTGGTTTTCTTGACTCTGTATAGCGCCCTCTGCTGCCACAAAAGCCTTTATGCAGTTGTTTTTGATAAATTGAATTTGATATGTAGAATCTTTGGAGTCCACCTATAAAAAGTAATAACTGAATGATGAAAATGAACATATGAAATAATGAATATGGTTATTCAACTGCTGTGCTGCTTTTCTTTCCAATTTCCACTCTCTGTTGTCTCTGCAGGATCGTCCAGCCATGCAGCTCTACCAGCCTGGTGCGCGAAACCGCAAGCGTATGAGCTCAGCAGGTAAAAGCTACGACTGCGGGCCTGTGGGATACTCAGCTGAACCTGGGACAGAGCATTGCTTTGAGGCTGTTACCATGGCAACGGGGCTGGATAAGGGGTTTGACAAGAGCAAGGATGAGCAGTGAGAGTCTGGATGTGCAGAATTAAACACCTGAGCTATTCAGCCTGTGATTACAGGCTTCATCAGCATTAAATGTAATAAACTTCAGAGCTTTTGGTGTCGTTGTTTGACAGAGCATGACACAGCACTTCAACCGTTTGAACCTATAGATGTTTATTGTTGCTGTTTATTCAAATAATTATCCAGCTGTGCAACTATGTTGAATCTTTAGAATGAATCATTTCAGTAATTCTGATCACAGGGGCAAATAACAGAGATACAAAAGCACAACAATAAACTCAATCTGTCACATTTCTCAGTATAGTCCATATACAGTACTACTTTGGTGCTTCAACGCTGATGCTTACGTTGAAATTGCTCGATTAATTGTTATGCCAAATTTTGTCGAAGCTTCGTTATCTGATGCTCTCCAATATCGCTCCTTTCAGTCATGTTACAAACCTACGATCTCATTTTCCACATGAGATCCTATTTGTAAGTCTTTATAGAATCCATTCAGCTGTTTTTAAATATCCTTTAGATTTTACCGCAAATAAATATAATGTACGTCAGTAAAGACTGTGGCTGTAGAAATGTTGAGAGGAAAGTATTTTTGTGTGTAATGGAGGGTATGCAAACAGAGCAATATTTCTTGTCAAATTTGTATCACTTGTTCCTCATTTTTACGTGTCATATGGCAGTTTATCCTGATCTAAGATAACATGTTGAAATTGAAAAGTCAATCAATAAAAATTATAAGGACAGACATTTAGAGTTTAAAATGTTCTTGGGAGAGATCTGCACACAAATTAGAGCTCTTTAAAACTGCATCTTCAGAATACATTTTATTTTTAAATATTCTATTTCAACAACACATAAGCTCACTGATTATTACTGATTAGTTGGTAAATTAATCAGAGTTCTTATAAAGTGTGTCCAATCACAGAAAAAACGTCATTCTCTGTACTTTAAAGGGGACAAATCACACACAGTTCTGTTTTTTTTTTTTTTNTTTTTTTTTTTTTCTTTTTTTTTTTATAGGTCTATTTTATAACCTTTACAATGCTTTAATGATGATTCACTTCTGCTCTGCCTTGCTTGCTGAGTGAAAACAGGCCTTTTTAGGTGCCATCTCTTTAAGTTCCCCTCTCACGGAGAAAAAAAAACTGCTATGATTGACCTGTTGTGTCAAGCCTGAGCTGATGGACTGCAAAACATGGATGCTGGCCAAATCCTTGCTAGCCTCATATTTGGTCATTGTGTTTAAGATGGTGTGTAATTTAGTAAACTCTAATGTGTAACACGCTGACATCAACATGCTACAGAAGTAAAGAACTAATCAAAAACTAAGCTTTCAGGGCAGTTCAGCACCAATTAGTTTGTCTTACTAGTTACATTTCTGTATACGTTTTGTAACTTGCATGTTCAATATGTTTATATGCACGTTAAAACTTTTATTCAAATTTAACTCAGGAAGTAAGTCGATGTAAACATCAATATTAGGCATAAATCAATATTAGTTTAAAAGACCTAGATAATAAGCATGAGCATTCTGCTCAGGCATTTTCTCACCTGGTTTGGTGTACTTCCTCTTCTAAGCCAATTAAGTCATTACTCAGCAAACAATGGAATAATTCCTTCCTTCTATACTTTCCCAGTACAGCCAAAAATTAGGGTATAGCATGCATGTAAACATACCAGTAACCCAATATTACACTATAAAATTGAAGGAGAATGCCAAATAGCATCTATCTCAGTATCTTATCAGACTAAACAAAAGTTTTTAGTCTGATAAGATAACTTAGGTCACAGAAGAAGTCAGTAATCAATAACCTTCTCTGTCACACTCCGGGAATAGTATGCACAGAAGCTTAACCCTTATGCAAAATATAGCAAATCAAATTTCTTTTTACAATTCCCACTTGTTCTTTAGGACACTATTAAGAAATATAATAGAAGGAACACTACTAAATTTTTTCTCGTAGGTCTTGATAAAGATTTTTACTAACAACAATGCTATAAAACATCAGTTGTTCTAGTTCTGAATTTAGTAAATCTATGAAGAATCGAAAAACCCCACTGAAATACCCTTGTCAAAACCAAACCATGAAACCTCTTCTTCCTTGTCACGGAGAACTTGTGACTTTTCTCCATAATAAACAAAACTTTCTAACAATGGTTGAGTGGGCTGAAAGGGTTATTCTGAGTGGAAAACACAGAATGGTGGCATGGATTAGACAAAAGAGATCAAAATCTCATAGATCCCAAAGTATGCTAGAGATAGGAATTTTATGTTAGCAAAGCTTTGTATCACCTACCATATACAGATATGATATAGCAATCTTCTTCTTTTCCTTTCAGCTTTCCCTTCAGGGGTCACCACAGCGAATCATCTGCCTCCATC
>VXCM01001897.1:7187-36264 GCA_014773175.1 Lucifuga dentata
AAAAAAAAAAAAAAAAAAAAAAAAAAAAAAAAAAAAAAAAAAAAAAAAAAAAAAAAAATCTGGATCCAGAATATGATTCAGATTACCTCCAAAAGTTAATCACTTCTTCCGGTCAACATTTCCTACCTGCCCCTGCCCCACCCCCACCAAATTCCATCTAATCTGCCCATTATTTTTGAGATAGCATGCTAACGCTAACATGCAACAGAACCGAAGGTGTTTAATGCAAAAGTCAAACTCTGGCTCAAGCAAGGACAGAGGTCGTTAATGAGGTCACATGCTCACACAAACACAATTTTTATGTACATTTGATTCTCTGCTTTAATCTGTATTTTGTATGAATTGTATAAATTGTTTTTTTTATTGTATAAATTGTTTTATTGTATTTAAAAGCCTGACCAGGGACAAACTGCAAATTAGCTTAAGCTAGACATCTTATAATACATTACATTTTCCACATTTGTCTGTGGCAATGNCTGCAAATTAGCTTAAGCTAGACATCTTATAATACATTACATTTTCCACATTTGTCTGTGGCAATGTTGTATGTATTTATCCCTGACTGATGAATACAGTCGACTTCTTGCTGACTGTATTCATTATTTATTTATTGTTTATTTATTTGAATAAACAATAAATACATTTTAAAAAACAGACAAACACAAACCCTGGTGATCACTTAACCTCCTTGGCAGAGGTAATAAGGAAAAAGACTGACGTACAAATCATAATTACTGTAATAATACACAATGTTTTCACTAATAAAACATGCAATCACTGATACTGAAGTGGTATATGCAGCAAACTGTATGCGTGTGCTGCAACCCTCATTGTAATTTGTGACATGCCAGTGGTATGAGCTCAGCAGTCAGAAAACAGAGCTTTGATAACTTACACTGTTTGATGCTCTCACACACACACCTGCTATTGTAGTGTGTCTGCAGTCGGTCTTTGAAGATCAGTGTTTACAGCGGGTCCTTAGGGGACGGTGGTGTGGTCATTCCAGAATAAGGATAAACGGGGTCGCCCCAGAGAAGGAGTGATACACCCTTTGCAGAAGAGCTTTTCAAAACAGTTCTTGTACAGTAGATTTTGTTTGAAGGTGCAGACTTTGGTTTCTGATGTTTTCTTCAAGCTAGAATGGTTTTGTATGGGGCCTGACAAAAGCAAAATACAGCATCTGTGATACGAGAAAGAAGAAAACTGATACTAGTAGTGAAATCACAGCAATTAAAGGGGCATATTATACATATTTCCATGTTATTTTTTCATTTAGGGCTCTTTAAAAAATAAATAAATAAGTAAATAAATAAAATTTTACAATGCTTTAATGTGCAAAAAACCACATTAAAGGACCATACCACCCATTTTGCATGTTTGAGCCTAATATCTTCAATTTACATACACATAACGTTACTGACAATCATTTCCCACAGGCTTACGACTGGAACAGTGGGTTAAAAAATGTTTTTCCTACCTTCCAGACCGCCACTGGTTTCAGTTCATTCTGGTACGCTATTAAAATCAACTTGTTNTTTTTTTTTTTTTTTTTTTTGAAGTTGTGTAATTTTAGTGTTTAAGCGCAATAAAAAGCGTGGAGTGAATGTATGTCTCCACTGAGGAATATAGTCCCAAAAGGAGACCTGCGATTATCAAAAAAGTTAAATGACTGTGACTTCATAAGGCAAATATTAATTTTTAAGGTGGGTGTATCGCTGGAATATTTGATTTTGAAAGATTAAGAAATTTTGCAAAGTATCAGGAAAGCTGAAATACGGTTTTATCCTTTGAGGAAATGATTGTCAATAACCTTACATGTATGAAAATTTAATATATTAGCATCAAACATGCAAAATGGACAGTATGGTCCTTTAATCCACTTCTACTCTAACTTTCTGCAGCACCACTATGCACACTGAGTGAAAACAGACTGGCCTTGAGTATGATCTGTGGTCTGTTCTGATTGTTGAGCCACAGAATGGCAGATGCTGGTCAAACACACCTTTTCTAGCTTTGTACTTCATGGCTGTGCTACATGTTGACATAAACAAGAGTTAAACATCACAAAAATAAAAGCTAGCCAAGGACTTGGTGGGTGTGTCTAATGTGTAGGCAGGTAAATTTGAATCCTTTAGATGTTGAAGTAAACATGTTACAGAATTAACGGACCAATCAAAAATGAAACTTTCAGCACTATTCAGGATGTGCAGTATGGGTTTGTATTACTGGATGCATTTCTGTATGTGTCAGCCTCAAATCTTGCAACACTGACAAAGTTCAACACATATTTCCTACTAAAGTAAATAAAAATAGGAAGAAAAAAAACAGCTAATGTCCCCTTTAAAATTGTTGTAGACAAAAACTAAATAGAAATAAACTACACCAGGAACTGAAACATTTTCGTCCAAATTCTGACTTGTATGTTACCTTTTCAAGGTAGAACATTACTTTACTGATACGCCTCAGTACGCAAACTATCATTTAACTTGAGCAGTGTGTGTGTGTGTGTGTGTGTGTGTGTGTGTGTGTGTGTGTGTGTGTGTGTGCATATCAAAGCCAGTTCCTGCCTTTTGGACCAATCCTCCAAAAATATCCACCACAGATTTTTTATTGGAAAACTGCGGTCTTGACCTGTGTCAACATGCTATTGCCACGGTAACTAACACCTTGTATCCTGGCAACCGTTGAGGGGAGTGGAAGTCCAAGCGCTCGTGTCATTACAGGAGACCATGTGACTGCAGAGTGTTTGTAAACAAGCAGCAGAGGGGCGGTCTGACACCACAAACCTGCACTCAACACATTAGCAGGAAGATGCATTTAGATAGCAAAGTACTCAAATATTCAAGTACTGTTTGTTAGTTTATTCTCAAATGTTTAATTATTTAAAAAAATGTAATTACTTAGGCAGAAAGAGTCAGACAGGGAAAGACGAACAGAGACAGAGGCTGGCTGATGTTCACTTTGTGTCCTCATAGAGCAACACTGTCCTCATAAATCAGTGTCAACCTGACACACAACACACAGACCCAACATACACACAAACAGGCACGTTAGCTCATCCACATGATCAAACCCAGACACGACTCAGGGAAAGAGAATTAAACGGAGTTAAATTTAATTAGAATAGAGTCAAATGTATTCCTGCCATGACGGTTTATTTCCACTATGAATCAGCTCTTGCAGACGGCGGCCCCAGGTTCTCTATTGTGTTATTTTATGAGGACATTTCCAAGTGCCTGTCTGAATATTATTTTATACAGAACAGAATGACAATGGCAGCTTTTGTAATGAATAAAAGCTGAAATATGACACCAAAATATACACCAAAATATAAACTTAAAGAGCTTAAAGGACCATACTGGTGATTTTTGCATGTTTGAGCTCAATAAATCCTACCCACATACGCTTTACATTACGGCCAACCATTTTCCAAAACATATGGAAAAACATAAATTTTTTTCCCTACTTTCCAGATGCCGTTTGGTTTCAGTTCAGTCCAGCACGCTGTAAAAATTTGAGAATTGAAACGCGCTTAAGATAGGTAATCCATCACTGCAAACATGACATGTTTCAAAGTTTTTGTCAAAGTTACTTAATTTAACCACTCCAACATGGAGCTGCAAAGAAGAAAATCAGTATCTCCACAAGGGAATAGAACCCAGACAAAAAGACTGTTTTACTAAGAAATTTAATGATCATTCCTTCACAGTCGTGCGTGTTAGTAGCAGCTGCATAGCCTGAAGATCTGATTTTGAAAGATAAGGAAATGTGGCAAAATAACGCAAAAACAAAAATATGGTTTTATGTTTTGGAAAATGGTTGTGAGTAATGTAACATGTATGCAAGTAGTTTTTATTAGGCTCAGGCATGCAAAACCACCAGTATGGTCCTTTAAAGAGTTTCTAGCACCCTCTTCTGTAAAGCACCAGGACTGAATAAATTAATCTGTATTGTGTGTCTGTGTGTGTGTGTGCTATGTAAAAACTGCGCCCACTAATTATTCACAAACAGACCAAATGAAAAGATCACAACTTACAACTATAAATTTCTACCCTCTAAGAGATTAAGTAAAATAATTAAGAGACGCGTTATCAGACAGCAGGCGTGTAAATGCGTGTAAATCACTCCATTCCACTTCCTGCTAGCAATCCACAGGCCCACATGGAATTCACCACAATAGCAAAATGTCCACGTCCGTCCTTCAGCTGCCTTTTGGGGCCAAAAAGATACCAACGTGCAGAGAATGCAGGTTTATTTTTCCAAGCTTTGCCCATCAACCCATCCGGTGTCAAGTTTTGGAAAGCTGCAACCTAAATGTTCCCCTCTGGTTGCCAAGACAAACATCAAGCCGTTTCCGCATGGCTTCATGTGATGTTATCTGTCAGAAAACAGACATTTCCACTGACATGTGATGCACTGACCAGATCAGAATCACACATTGTTTTTATTACCTGCTTGAAGCACTAGCACGGCGAGCTCATGATCACGCCGCGTAAATGACCGCACAAAACTCAGTTACTTGGTTAGTTTCCTGTTACCTTTTAATGTTTCTCAGTATCTTGTATTATACTTCGGTAACATAATCCAAGTGGCATCTATGGGCAAAATCACAGCATAGTAACTGACACTGGCCAGTGTAAAGAAGTTATTTCATAACACAATTAAAGACATATTCAGTAGTGACCAGCGTAACAACCTAAATCCAAGACTTTCTCAAATGCATCATTTTCAAATAAGTCTTAACATATTAGTCTGAGTTCCTACAGTTCCTGCGATGCTCACATCTTCTTCCTTCCCTTCATTTTAAAACACAAATGCTTCCTAAAACCCATATATCAAATGCAAAAATCTCTCAGTGGTCAAACACACTGACTCTTCAGTAAAAACCATTAAGGAAACTGACAGCCTGTTAACCCTTAGCCTCTCTGAGGCTTCTTTTAACCTTCTCCTTCTCTTGACTGACTAAACTCTGATCCTGGGTGACCTCAGATGACCCCTCTTTTAGACCACAGATAGATGTTGTAACAGATATTGCTTTCAACATCCCAGGACGTTCGAGCAGTTCCTTGAGTCAATGCACACTCACTTGATTAGAAACAAACGTTAAAATTTAATAAATTTGTAAAAGGTGCTTTGGCTATTCTGGTTACATCTTTTAAGTTCTCGGTCATTTTTAAGATTCTCTCAGAGGAGCTTGGGACAAGAATCCAAAGTTAACATTTTTTTCACTGACACCCACAAAAAATATTTATACAGGCAGTCCCCAACTTATAAACGTCTGACTTACGAACAACCCGTACTTACGAACCGACCACCATAAAGCCTATTAAATTAAAAATTTGAGTTACATACAATGATTCGTACTAATGAATAGCGCACTACTTTACGACGCACGTCAAAACATTGCGCGTCATCAGCGGTGCAGCGGCCGTCGCTATTTTAAGTCGGATCACGCTCGCTGTAAACACCATGTTGTGTGTGTTGTNGCAGCGGCCGTCGCTATTTTAAGTCGGATCACGCTCGCTGTAAACACCATGTTGTGTGTGTTGTTCGTTTGTTTGCCTTTTTTTCTTTTTTGTAACCTTCGTAACCATGCCTGCAAAGTGTAAATCTGATTTCTTATGCATAGAAAGGTAAAATATATACGCTAGATACGCACCTTACGTAACTGTTCCAACTTACGTACAAATCCGACTTACGAACAGCCGTGGGAACGGAACTCGTTCGTAACCCGGGGACCGCCTGCATGTTATATGTCAGCTGAACCTCAGTATGTGATCACCAGCCAAAACAGTTGCTAAGTCCTGGCTCAGAGGAACCTAAATGAGCTCAGAGCTTCAGGGCAGTTAACTGACCTCGGCAGATGAGTCCCTCCTGGATGATGGTCTGCTTACACACACTGCAGTGTTTAGCTTTCTTAAAAGTCTTCGCCCGGAACGTATGGGAATGGAGAGCTTCCAACTCCTCTGGCTGCAGTTCAGAAGACAAGAACAAAAGGCAAAAGAGGAGGAATATTAGTGGCAAGTTCAGAATTTAATGAGTCCAGGTGGAGTGATTCATGTTGGGAAGATGTTTTTTACGTTCTGTGTTGTGTAAACATTTATGGATGTCTTTCTGTCTCATTCACCCCACTTGCAATGATGTTATGCAACTTCTTAGAGCAGCTCTGTGAGAGTTCCACCAATAAACATCAATGCCCACCTGTCTGCGGTCTGGTGTTTTCCCTCCACTCTATTCCATCTCGACTGCCTACCCCTCTAAAAAACATGGAGTCTTTCTGGAGAACAAATGGTAATGTCAGGCTTTGGATGTTCAGCTCTCTTTTGTGGCAGCTTTACTAGAAACCTGCATCATGTTTCCATTTCCTCTTAATAAATGGCCGTGTGACATCATTTTATCTGTGTATTTGTTCAGCTGGTCCCCATTTTAACTTTTAAGGATGAGCTTTATGGGAATGGTGGTCTATTGTTTGTAAATCAGACAACATTACCATATTTACGGTATATATTACAGTTATTATGCTGCAGACGTACATGGCCACAATAGTTTTATACTGTAGCTAATACAAAACATGCACTGATGAGGCATTTAACCTAACCCAGAATTAACCAATTAACACAGAATAGAATAGAAAAGA
The DNA here is from genome assembly GCA_014773175.1 of Lucifuga dentata. Lineage (NCBI taxonomy): Eukaryota > Metazoa > Chordata > Actinopteri > Ophidiiformes > Bythitidae > Lucifuga > Lucifuga dentata. Next base: position 13,825 of record VXCM01001897.1, read on the forward strand.
ATAGCATAGAATAGAATAAGTACAAATTTAAAGACCACAAGAGTCAAGGGAAACATTACAGAGTTTCCAATCCATATTTTCTGTCCTTTAATTCATTTACATAGCTATTGTCATTTAGGCTATATTGGGCGACCTAGAACACATTTACGTTCACATTTACGTCAGGTTTCTCAGGTTTCCATATTTAAAATAATTTCACATCCATAACAGAGATGCATAAGCTCCAACTGTGGGAGAAAACATAATGAAAAGAATGTGTTTGATTGTGTATATCAGTCTGTCTCTGTCTGCATGTATGTGTATATACATGTATGTATATTTACATACATGTATGTTTGTATATATGTATAATGTACCCATACACTCAAAATTTGTAAATGCAGAGATCTGAAGGCGCATGGTCTATATGGGGATTAAAGATGTGCTTTTTCGAGACAGGAAGTGCCAGTTAGCATGGCTTCTTGCCATGAGGCTTCCATTAAGTGTGTGTGCACGTACGTGTGTACGTGGTAGTACATGGTAGCATTCATGCATGTATGCTTGAGTTTTCTGGACAGAGCTAAATGTGACCATGTGGTTAGCAAGTTGATGGACTTAAGACTAGATTTTTTTCTCCAAGCATGGCACTGAAAATACAGCAGTGCCCTGCCTGAAAGGATTCCCAGAAACCAACTTCAGTAACCTTATAACCGCTAATGACCCCATTATTTCTCCTCATCAATCCTAAAAGGCAACGTGCTGTAAAAGCGGCTTTGGTTGTGGAGTCACTGTGAAGACTTTAGACTTGAGTGATAAACCAGATTCACTATACACAGACTGTCCTTATTATTCCTCAATCCCTCTTTGGCCTCTCTCTCTCTCTCTCTCTCTCTCTCTCTCTCTNCTCTCTCTCTCTCTCTCTCCCTCCCCCAGTCACTGATCCATCTGCCTGTCCTCTCTCTTATCCCCCTTTTCTTTTCTGAAGTACATCACTTTAACAGAAGGAAAGGAAAACCTCTTGTCTGCTTCCCATCTATGTTATTCCCAAACAGCACAAGAGATCAGCTGGAACCTTGTGATCCAGGTGTAAAAATCCCCTTGAAAGAATCCGTCTCGTTATATATGTACTGTTTTTCTCCTTGTTTGCAGATGATGCTGTTTTCGGTATCTTACATGTGTTTACTATGTTTTCAAGCTTAAAGTGACATAGAGAGCTTGGGCTGGGTCGGGAACTGTTATTGTGTGGGTCTGTAAAGCCCTTTGAACAATTGTAATGTGCGATTTGGCTGTACAAATAACTTGAATTTGGATAAGTTGGATAAGTTTGATGCATGTCAGATGTGCAATGAATGTCTGGTAAATCGTAGCTCTGCAAAAAAAAAAACAAAAAAAAAAAAAAANAAAAAAAAAAAAAACTATATAGCCAGAACTGTCATCAAACTGTCATCCAGCTCCAGTTTACAGATGTGGGATTCATACCAGCAGTTAAACTGTGATTTCCTATGTCAGAATTTTGTCAGAGATGTCTTTCTTTGCAAGAGTGGACATGTCTCTTACTGCAATATAGGGCCACAAGTTTGGACTGACAACTAAGCATTTCATAAAGATTCTCTCATGACTGTTAACTTTCATCTGCAGCAGTCCAAAATCACATAGCCTCAAGATGACAGATACAATAATTTTGTAAGATGTGAGAGATTCCTTTTACAGAATTTATTTTCACTGGCACATCTTTGAGAAGTAAATTGAGATTCTGCTTGAAGATGACACAGTACAGAGACACAGAAGACACAGTACAGAGAGTACCCTAAAACTGCCAGAACTGATGGTTGTGCACAATTCATGAATTCATATGAAAGTTTAGGCATTCAAACAGACTGATATTATCCCAGTACTAACATCAAGCTGCTGTAGAAAACCAAGTTCAGTGTTTATACTTCAGAGCCATATGGCAACAACAGTTCAGGCAAATTCATTCCATCTCCCAGCTACGCCTTACCACTACATAATGTGATTAGTTTAATCTAGTTAGGCTAAAATAATGACCATGACTGTGCAGAGCCCGCCATGTTTGGCAAGCGGGCTTTTCTGGTGAGGCGAGAGGAGATGTTTCTGCTGGCATTCATGCATGGTTTTATCCAAGGCGCTGCCATGGCAAGGCTGAGGCTGGCACCTGCTGGGTTGGGAATCTGGATATGGATTTTGGGGGATTGGGAAGGTGTGATAAGAGGGACTAATGGCAGTCTAACTGTGTCTAGAATTTGCGGATGATGATGAGGTTGACTGCCAATTGGAAAATAAAGAGGGAACATTACAACAATTCAAACCTTTCTCTACATACATGCAGTATACTGTTGGAATCTGATTCTGTCAAAATGACAAAAATGGCTATATGAAATTGTTTGAATAAGCTGTTTTGCAAACAGCAATAATTTGCTTTCACTTCCAGAATGTGTATAAAATAAAATTAAAAAGTCAATACTAAAGGCAAAAGCCAACATGACAGCTGTGCTGCAGCAAAGAAGAGAAGTGGATCATGTGTTTTTTACATATTAAAGTATTGCAAATACTTCAAAATAGACCCCTAAAGGAAAATAATGCAGAAATTTGTATAATATGTCCCCTTTAAAGTGTCTACTTGGTTCATCCGAAAAAGTCATAGGAGGACCTGAGCTTACTCTACAATGACATAATCTGTTTTGGATATAATTAGCATGTAGGTATTCTATACAGGACATACATTTAGAGATCCATTGTACTCTTTGTACCTTAAACAATGTTCATTTAGTAAATAAAAATTAAACAGTCAAATAAAAATGCAATTGTGAGTTGATTCATGTACACCGAAAATAAACCAAAAAACTCCACTGGGGATACTGTGCTGCATGTTGCCTTTGGGCTTTTGATTTCTCTCTAATGATTTATGCATGAAACACATTTTCCAGATACCAAAACAAATTAGCTTTGAAATGTAAGAAGGGCATTTGATCGATCCATGTTGCCATAGCGATAAGCCACGTTTCTCAACTCAGACTTCACTTACTTCCCTACTTCAGTTAATTTAGTTGCTCTGGAAAAAGTATCTAGTAAGTCATTCTGATACGTCTGAGTAACTAAAGTTGTTCTTATTGCTTATTTAAGAATTTTAAAAAATGTGTACAATATATTTTACATCTGACCATGCAGAGAAGCAGGGAAAATTAATGAAATTCAAACTTAAACTTTCTCTTTCACGCACACACACATGCACACACACTTGTGTGTTCAACAGGCAGAATGTCTCAATCTGGTGGTCTATTCAGCAGCTTCTTTGACCACTCTTGAGCATTCACACACTCTCCCACCCTCTATCAAATCACAGACCAGTCGGCCAGACACTGGGGGAGTCCAATCATCCAATGGTATGCCACTTGTCCCGTTTACACATTTTTCACTCTCTTGTTTCGGGGTACAACAGGTGAAACAAGGTTAAAGGATTTGGTAAGAATGGGGGTAAAATTGGAATACCTTCCGCTTTAATTCCTTTTCATAGTGGAGTGGCTTCTTTATAAAGCCAAACCAGACAAAGATCTCTCCAAAAGGTTCATTTCTTTTAGTCCCCTTGTCCTAAAATAAAAACCCCAGCCTCAGTCATTTAACCCCAAAATGCTGTTTAAATAAATGACACAGAGCAGTTCCCTTTTGTGAGCTCTTAATTGTTTCCGATCGTTAGCAATGCACCCTGCGCTCCCAGTTTGTTTATTGTTCGGGGGGTTGGTGGAGGATATGGGGCGTCGCTTGGAGAGAGATATGGGTGATGGGGAGAAGTATGGGGGGTGGGTGGCAAAGAATTAAAGACATCCCTGTGAGTACGCTCACAGGAGAGAAATTTCTGTTTCAAAGTGTTGCAGAACCATGCAAATGCTCTTGGTCCTTCACATTCGCTTCACACCTCGGTCTCTCAAACAGGCCACAATGGAAGGAAATGGTTTCAGACAGGCAACTGGGACCCCCAAAAGCTGGGGTCAGGGTGTACACATAACACCCCCCCCCCAGNCCCCCCCCCCAGCTCAGGCACTGCAGCTCCTGGGAACAGACTCCCGTTCCCTTAGAGACGAACGCATAATCTCCTGCCTCACACTCATTAGCACACACGCACACCAAACAGGCACTCTCTTGCAGGAAAAATTGTGCACGCACACAGACACACAGATAAACACACTACATCTAAACACACACACATGCACTTTAATGCACACACACACAAATCTATGCCGACATTATATTCCCACTGCTGGAAGGCCTTACAGAAAATTAAGCTTTTCCTTACCAATAAACAAATCGATCCTTCCATGAATTTTTTTTTTTTTTTTTTTTTTTTTTGGGGTGTGAATTGAGGCTGACACTGACAAAGTGGTTCATGTTTAGTTTGCCACTTTCTTCTCCTGTTAATCATCAAAGGCATTTTTGCCCCTTGTTTTTAATTTCACAGGAATTCGAGGAACTTTCTAGGGAATGTTTGCCCTGAGGTAGCATTTATTTCGTATCTGGGTATGCACATGCACACAGACATGCACGCACACACACTACACACACACAGCTAGCTTCGCCACAGATATATCATTAATTAATGATTATAGGCCATGGCCACACGTGGCATTATGGATTTAAGGTCACGGTATCCAAGCAGCGAGGAAATGCTAATGGTTTATGTACGACTGTTGTCAAGGAACTCATGAACTTTCACTATGATTACTTTGAAAGGGAAAAAATAATATATTTACATGAATGTGTGTAAAGAAGCCAAAGAGTTTTGCATTTTATGCAACTACCTACATACTCCAACTCATTAATTTTCTGCTGAATTTTTTTGGATACAATGTACAATATAAAAGGAAGCATGATCTGATCGATAAACAAAGCTAACATTTTATTCATGTAACAGAATCTTTGGTTTAGGTGTCCCAACAGCAACAAAATATCCTGATTTTCCTGAAACACTACCTGTCCACCTGCTTCTAGAAAATGACATCAAACTTCAACTTCAAACTTAATTGTTTAAAGTTATAAATGTACATTAAACAGTGATGCTGCTAATCTTTGTTATCAAATGCTGAGTCACTAACCTCTCACACAGCAATGTTTTCCTCATAAAGCATACACAGTGTTATGAAATGAAACCATTCGCACAGAGCTGCTTCAGTCTGTGCTGGTAATGCTGTAATGTGGGATAAATCCTTCCAGACTTTGCTCTTCAACAGACATTCCAGTCCAATAAGGTAACCAAGAGGCTGTTTTTCTCCTTAACGTCAGAACTTAAAATGATTACCTCAATTGCTGCTCAAGGGTGACTCATGCAGAGACACACACGCGTACACACACACACACACACACTGACTTCATCAATGATTACACTGGTATTTGCTTTTAGTGTTTCACCCGTCACCTTCATTTACACGTGCACCCATGCTTGTAAACATGTACGATATCTGTGCACACATTTGAAAGTACAAATTCTAGTTAAGTCCAAACACTGGAAACATGATGGAGGCACTATCTCACACCAGAGGCCAAGGCGTTGCTTATATTTTTGGAGATAATATATAATAGATCACATCCACTTAGGTGCCATTATTACTCCCTCTTATTAATATGGATGGGACTGTAAGAGTCAGTATCATTTTTACTTAAAATATTCTAAACATCTCAGTCTTTTGGGTTTACTCCTCAGTTTTTATTGACTTCTTAAGTATGTCCACATACAAGGAATTTCAAGTTTTCTTTGAATTATATCCTACTGAATTGCAGCCTATTATAACATTGGCCCAGCCAAGCAAAACATGCAATATGCTCCAAACTTATGACAACTGACTCAAATGAAAGAGGTACACATACAAATTATGCAGTATTCAAACACAGGTTGCATCAATTGGGATTTGGGGTTTTATACAATACAGCCATATGGTTTCGTTCAAAAGTTTTTAAAAAATGCAGATTTTTACTAATCATACTTATTTTCAGATCTATGGAATATATCAGATTAGACAAAATGTTAGAATTGGGATCATTTTAACTGCAGTGTGAAGTAATTTGCAATGGAAGAGACAGAAAGACAGGTAGACAGGCAGGCAAATACACGCAAAGACAGGTAAAGAGACAGATAGGCAATAGGGATGGGCGATGTGGCCTTAAACTTATATCATGATATCTCAAGGTATTTTTATGATAACAATAATCAAGATGACATGAACAATGTAACACTGAACTATGCTGCATTGATGACTGCAGAAGTATATAATGCAAATTATACTGCAAAATGTAAAATGAGTAAACATTAATAAGTGTAAAAGTAGGCACAGTTGAGTATTTCACTTCAGTAAAAGTATAAATATTAACTAAATCCTGTAATATTTTACAGTAAAAACAATAACTCAAATTAATTTAACCTGCTAGTCTTCAGTGTGTATAAAACAAAAATAGTATCACCAAATAAAATGACTGATGATGGCTTAAGAGATGATCTTTTGCACATTATGACTTTCCCTCCAGTGCTAAATAGCCTCTATGATGCTGAATTTAAATACGCTCTTAAGTCCAAATCCACCACCAGCTTGTGGTTGAGGTGAAGAACTCAACTGAAGTTAGCATAGCAGCTAAGCTAACAGTCATGTAACACGCATGTCACGGTGATAACCCACATACGCCGTTTTTACCTTTGATTCCATTTTACGTACATCTGCAGGCAGGACGGCAGATGGAGAAGCAGGCCGCGAAGCAAAGGGAGACGAGAAGGAGCAGATCTGTGTCATAGTGATTTCCTACAGTGTGATGAGGTCAGTAAACTCAGCAACAGAAGACCGTGCAGCATCATCACCCCACCGGTCAGAGGCCATTGTTCCTCCACAACACCAGACCTGTCCACTCAACTGGGATAATCAGCGCATTAGTCCGCCGTCTCTCGTATGGGACACCATATGCACTGCCAGACATTTTAACAACACATAGTGCAGAGACCAACACATCTCCATCTGTGACTGTGTTTCTGTGTGTGTGTGTGGGTGTATGAGCAAGTGAAAAAACTAAATTTGTACAGACGTGAAGACTGCCGCTACATGCTGAGCATTCTTCCTTCCTGTTTATGCAAAACGTCTCCCATGATCCTCTCAACACACACCCTACCCCCTTCCCATTGGGCATGTTCCCTCTTCACAAGGCAGCTATTCTTCATCTCACCCAGCTAAACAAGAGCCAGCAAGGACCGAGTGACCTTTGACCTATCTCCTCTTTTCTTCTTCCCCTCTGCCTGAACTCCTTCCTTCATACCCAGTTCTCATGTAGTCAAGTCTTCACCCAAATCCAGCCCTCCTCCTCACTCGTCCCCTGTCCTCCTGTTCATCCTCCCCTCTCCCCTCAGTCTTCCCTCTTTCTCTTGTTGTGTCATGTGACCATAATAAACCCTAACGTAGTGAGTTTCTTTGCAAGCTTGCACTGGAGATGAATGGGACAGGGGGAGAGGGAGTCAGTTGTCACATGGAACTGAAAGGAACTCCATGAAATCATTGTGATCAGTCCACAATCACATTGTTTCTACATGCTCCATGATGTCTGATGACACTTTCTCCCCGTGAGTACACAATGCACACAGCCGTGAAATATAGTTCATCAGCTTTCAAAGTCTTTCCTCTGTACAATCTGTTTAGATCGTAAAAGTCATCCAGTTAAATCATATTTATAGGTTATCCCCCTTCCAACCATCTTAAACCCCAAGAGTGTGCATGAATACCACCTGCACTTTATTAAAAAGCACATATTAATAAATCTGTGATGACATATGACAAACTATAAACCTGACTGAAACCCACGCCACAAGCACGATAAACTCAGGTATTAGCAAGTCACTCAAAATGTTTACTTGCACAATTTACTGCCTTACAGTTAAGGAAAAAAATGTAGAATAATAAATTGAAATTAATAGGATTTAGTCGTTTTGCTGAATATACATAAATCATTGCCTAAATGATTGCATGAATGCTTATAACAATTGTATGCTGATGGAAAGTTTAAATGCTTGAGTAAATTAATTTCATAATGTAGATCTATTACTTAGAGTACACAATTTCAATTTATGGCAATTTCAATCTGATTATGATGTTTACATGACTTTTGAATAAAGTCTGGCTTATTCCCTTAATTGGAATAAAATCAATATTAGATACTTACCCATATTGGACAACTAGTAACAAGGAATGAAATGCTGTACATAACCAGCAAAAGAATACTCTTCTGGCAGGTCAAGTGTCTCTCATAAAATTTTACTATGAATTGTACTATGCATAAAAAAATACCCAACATGAGGCAAAGCACGCTGCCGATGCATAGACAAAACATATTTCACTTTATTCCTGTGACTGCAATGCATGCGAGGAAAAACACTGCTGCAGCCTATGAGTCACCTGCTCTACAACAAAATGACTGTTATTTATCCTGCAAGCATCCCAACAAGCAACGGCAAGATATGTCTGACTGTGAGAAAACACGAGTTTAAGCAACAACCAAACAAAAGACGGATTTGTGTTCACCAGAGGGTTTCTTCCTTTGACAAACACAAAACGCCTACGCTGCCATTTTCTGCTGATCCCAATATTTCTGCCTTTAACTTTTGACTCCATCACATCTGCTGGTAGTTAACTATTATCTGTGCAAGCTTAAGCATTGTTGGTATCAGTATTATTCCAGTGTTTAGAATTCATTGTGACTAATATGTTTGCTCAGCTTCAAATAGTCAAAAGAACAAAAGAATCCAGCTTAATTACTCCATAAACCAATGTAAAGTCATACATCATTATTTGCATAGGCCAACACCAGCACAAGGGTGAAAGGTCAGGTGTGTTTCCCTACAACAGGGGTACTAATAGAAATTTTAAAGGTCCACAAAGAAAATTTTCAGTAAGACAAAGGTCTGTTTAGATCCGTTTTATTAAAGTCAGTCAAGCCAGGGTCGGATTGGGATCTTAATGGCGGACATTCGGTTTCACTTTACAACGGAGAAACCAGAGAATTTTGACTCATTGCGTCGCAGCAATGTCCCGCAGATAATACATACTGTATAATACATATGAAAAGTATAATTTGCTCAGAGATGATCTGTACTACTAATGAAATTTAGCACCAGACTGAAACGGGTCTTAATTTTTGTATGGCAGTGTGTTTAATGAATCACTTCCCTGACATGTAAATGATGAAAAAAAAAACAAAACATTACAACATCTATTTCAAGGCAAATACAAAAGATACTGTTATACTGATGTTTACGAATGAGGAAAAGTGGTTGCATGCTGTGTTTGCTCTTATTCACAAATGTTTTTCTGTGCCAGACACAGCTACGTAACGCGTCCCTGACTTGTTTTGTAGTCTGAATTAATAAAATATGAATTGGGAAGAAATTAATGCCTTAAGCAGATCCTAAACATGTTGCTTTACTGAATGTTAAGTTTGAGATTTAGCTGTTGTTGACTCTGTTTGCATGTGGTTATGACTTCATAGTTTTCAAGGAAAACCTTGGGAGCAAAACACTCTAAGATACTTTTCTAGGAAGCTTTGCAGCGATTGATCAAAAATAAAGCTCAGAGAAAGCACAAACAAAAAACTCAGTCAAGAATGAACCCATTTGTAATCAAATTACAACAAATTCAATAGTTGAAGAGGAAGCGTATGTGAATCCTGTAAATGCAAGCAGACGACAGAACAAGTGCAATGAGCAACAATGCTTTCCTAAATACCATAAAGGAGTTTTTTTTTCCCTTTGACCTTCCCTTTCTCTCCTTTCTTCCGCTCTCCAGTTCCCACTAAACAAATGGCTTTACAATGAAGAGTCACCTGCTTTTCATTTGGGGAAGAAATGCACTCCAGGCATTCCAAGTCTCTCCTTCCTCCCTCTCTCCATGCATTTCATCTCAGTGAGGTGGATCCCCAGGAGGAAATTACTCAGTCATCCAGAAGTTGAGGGGAAAAAATTTTTCTTTCTTACAGACCTTCAGTAGCAGTGAGAAAGTAACAGAGTGGTCATCTTTGCTTTCCTTCCATGGTTTGGTATTAAGGGTGGTGATAGAGAAAACATCTTGGAGGGAGCAGCGGACATGAAGCAAATCCTATTAAAAACTACAAATATGTTCATAAATATGTGTGCAGATCAAGCGAGACCACTTCATTTTCATTATCAAAAGTTATCACTTGAGGGTGTTGCATTCCCAATTTGATAAACATTATTAATGTAGAACTATTTCATTTTTGTCATTTTAACCTTTCCATTTTGCCCAAACTCCATCTGTAATCAGATGCCAGACAAATGTATTCTAGAAAATCTGCAGTTCTTCCCTTTTTGAGCTTTACTTTTAAATCGTCTTTTGTTCCAAGATAAAGTTGAAATAATTTAATGGAATTGATCATTTCTACCGATTGAAATTTTTAAAACATAAACAAACAGTTGTCAATTTAACAGTCTTCTCATTTAAATTTTTAATACAAGTCAACCGAAAAATGTATTATGCTAATTTATTGTACATGGGAGGGGGTGGGGGGGCATAAAACACAGTACCAGACTAGACTACACTACCAGACGTTTCGATATAGGCAAAATATCATCGTGAAAAAGGCATTATTACGGTATTTCCTTATGTCGGGGGGAAGCAATTCATTTAAAACACAGTCACACAAATTAAGATGTGTTTCAGTCTGGCGGTAAATTTCAGCATTATGAAATCTGGGTGACATTTTAAACTATATTTGCCTCACGTGTTAGTGATCAATTAATTTGATATTTAAGCCCAATCAGCTGATCAGTGTACTTAAATGGAGAGTTTGATCAAATTTCACACAAATTTTAGTGGCACTAAGATTCTTCCTCAAGCCTCATCCGCTGCTCTCTCTCTCTCTCTCTCTCTCACACACACACACACACACACACACACACACACACACACACACACCCGCTTCCCATACACTGGGATTCTGGTGGATCTTTCAGCTCTTTTATATTACTGTCAATCTCTTAAAATGTGGAACTCAAAGTAAAGAATTTAGGTTTCCTTTGCAGATTTAACATTGCACCTGTTGTTAGTCGATCATAGGATACACATGCCTGATTTTTTTTTCATAGCTTTTGAGAAAGATGCAAAAGTGTTAACAATCATCCTACCATGCAAGGTTAAAGTAAATTCCTGTATCTGAAAAAAAAAAAAAAAATCATTGTTCTTAATTCCTTGACTCAAGTCCCACCTATCTCCAAAATTTCTCTGAAATCCATCTGTTACTTCCTGTCAACAAACATATCAAACAGAAAAACAGGCGCTGGTGAAAGCATATCCTCGCTGGTGGAGGTAATAAACGATACAGGATTAAAAATTTTCTGCTCTACTTCTCAAAATTCCACAGTAATTTTGGGAACTTGTTTTGTATGAGAATCATCCAGGAAGACGGGGTTAGTCCACTGATCTCCTACAAATCTATAATATCAATCAGTCTCGTTGAGCTTCATTCCTCAAGGATAGAGACAAATTACTGCATTCATCGACCTGAGGAAGGAAATAACATCCTTACACAGAAATCTAATGGATTACAGAAGAGAACATTAGCCTTTTTTCCTTTGTTGATACTTTCTGCTTTCTGTATGTTTTGATGTTTGGTTTTACTTTATTGTATGTCTCTAATTCTATTTTATTTCCAAATTATTATTGTTGTTACACAGCTATGTTGTCATTTCCTGGCATTGACTCAGGCATGTGTTTTGAAATCTTACACCAAATCCATGTTAAGCAACTCATAACAGTTCTGCCTCATTTGTTTTTATGAAAAATCTTACAATCTCCAGAGATAAGCTTTTCTGTTACAGGAAAACATTCTCTCATGATATTTTCAGATAGCAGCGTATGAAAATAAATTATCTATGCAGAACAGGGATGGTTGTAAACCCAAATAAAAGCTAGAAGGACAGTCGATGTCAGGTTTACTCAAACATTATACCATCATAACATCATAACAACGACCATCTGAGGGACAACAACATGTGTTCCATTTCACTCTGTGTTAGAATAAGCACAGAAAACACAACATAAACCAAAAATGTGCTATGGGAGGGATAGGATAACATGTCCAAATATTATGTTTTTGGTATCGCTCTCATAAATTGAATCTTTAGAGCTCAGAATTTCCTGGATGTTTTGTCGAAGTTATTCAGTTTAAATGATCCAACTCAGGGCTCCACATAAGAATATGTACGTCTCAATCAGGGAACATCGTACCAGGGGAAAACTGCTTTTACGTGCCGTCTAGTGCCAACATGCGTGTTTGCAGGCAAAACATTGAATTGTAAGCTGGGTTTTTCACCAGAATATTTGTTTTTGAGAGATTATGGGATTTGGCAAAATAACAAGAAAACTAAAATACTGTTTTATATTTTGGAAAATGGTTGGCAGTAACATAATATGTATGTGGGTAATATTTATTGGGCTCAAACATGCAAAATCGCTGGTACGGTCCTTTAACAATATTGAACATACAGTATTATATTACACTAAATGATGGAAAATAACAGAAAAAAAAGCTTAACATGTCCCCTTTAAGGATGGCATACATGCGTCTGGTTTATGCAGCTCCATTATCAGTTTATCTCTGTATCAAGGTTTAATGTGCTGTTTTCTATTTTTGCTCCTCAAAACAGAACAAACCCACCTTATATGGCCATGCTTCACCTCTGATGTGTGCAAAACAGCAAATGTGAGCCAAAACATTCTTTACATGTAGACTCAAACATTCTGCCTCTCCAAGTCTCCAAGTGCTTTACAGCAACAAACACTGATTAAACTGAGAGAAGGAACATGTCACTTTATTAAATATGATGCCAGAACTTGAGCATGTGTGCATTGGCTTACGTGAATATTAGAGCTCTGAGGCAATGATCAAGGAGGAACAAAAAACTAAAACCCCAGAGCTATGAGTTTTTGTTTTTGTTTTTTTTTTTTGCATGGGCACTGTCTCTGCAGTCTGTCAGTCACCAAAGAGGCCCATAGAACAAGTTAATGCCACGATAACCTCTAAGTCTGCTTGTGATCTGAGACCTCCTGTTGATTCTTATGCATTCAAGTGTGAAGCCAAACAATACTCATTGCAAATGGCACCAACAGCATCCCACTGAGCTGCCTGTCCATTTCTCTGCAGCAGAAAGGGAATTGCAATTGAAGTTTTCAAGCATTCCCTTGCCGGGGTTTCCTGGATTGTCAGTCGGTTTCTGAACATTTCGAGAAAAATACTCCAGAAAAGACTGTCACTTTGTTTAGAAAAGGAGGAAATCTTATTAGGGACATTCTTTTTTTTTTTCCTCTCAATTTTATATTGTATTAAGAAGCTCTACTCTTCAATCAGAAAGAGAAAAAAAAAAACTTAACAAAACCGATGCTGGTGAGATAAAACACCATACTAGCAGGTATTCAACCTAGTATGGGTGTGTATATACACACTTGAGCAATACCACTCGTGAAGCATTGCACAGTGCTTTGTTGGTCGCCATGGCATTGAAACACACAAAAAGTAGAACCATGACCACAATTTCTGCAGTACAACCCTGAATTTTGAAATTGAATTTTGATATTGAAATCAGTCAAGAAGCCTGTAGTACTATTGTCTTCTATGGGCATGTGGAACTGCAGGCTGAAATACAGGAGACCACTCAGTCAGGTAAATCAGTGTGTTTCAGCATTCAAGAAACCACCTGGTGATGAACTGATCCTTTTGGTGCAAATTACTTCATGCTCCTGCCTGAACCTATGTGATAAGTTTATTTCTCCTACTTTACATGCCCTCATCCTCTGGTAAACAGCATCTAAGGTAGAGTCTGTACAGCTAAATAAGCACAAATAATGCTTGTGTTATTATCACAATTATGACTCTATCATTATCGTCATCAACTTAGTAAGAAGATTGCAGGGGATTTGTTTTGTGAAGTCATGGCTCCGGTGTTGAGGGGGTCCTGGCCTCACAATGAGCTTCCTGCTCACATTACAGTCTTAATTGCTACCAGCTCCAAACACCTCCCCAAACTCCAGACCCACGCATGTGGTCAATCCAGTGACCTTTGACCTTGCTTTTTCTCAGTCTACCAGCCAGTTTTTGCAAAAGAGTACTACTTAAAATTAAAAATCACATGCCAACTACACTGTAGATGGACAGACATTTTATCAACCATGTTGCTGGTGTCTGTGTGTTCACCTCATCTCAACCACCCAAACTGAAAATTTCAAGTAAGCTATTAAGTATGAACATTATGCAGAGATTTAAGATGCTTTCACATAATCAGCATCAAAATGCAAAATATTATGTCAAAAGCAGTTAGTGGCCCTCAATACACACTCTATAAATGTGTGAGCAGCTTTAAAAAAATATATATGTAAATGTCAACAGCTATACTGACTTTTATAAATATAAATTACACATCAGTCATGTGGACTTAAGCCAGTCAAAAAACATATTGTGATCTCTAGCATCTTTTTCCTACATGGATCAAGGTATCATCTAAATTAATTTTATGTTCCTGATAAAAATAAAAATAATAATTTCATATATTGGATCTTCAACTTTATGATGCAGAAAACCATGGATTTGAGAATGGTGATGGTAAAACAAAGAAACACAGTTTTGAAGAACATTAGACCTCCTATACTCAAGAGTTCAGACATGTACTCTCACTCTGTACTTTCAAATTACTACTGAAGTGCATTCCAGCATATTTGATATATATACACACACACACACACACACACATATATACATAGTTATTGATTGAGGCATAATAGATTCTCATTATTTCATGTCCTTTGTCAGAAATGAAGAACATAATGGCCAAGATATGGACATAATCAGAGGCGCTTTTAGCACTTTAGGACTTTCAGGAAGGAGAACTCATTTTGCATCACATTAGCTACGACATGGTTGTCAGAAATCTTGAAGCTCAATCATAAAACTAGATAGAAGCTATTAAAAGTCCAAACAGACATAGGTACAGGTCCAAACAAAGGTAGAAAGTACTTTTTTTTTTTTAAAGTACACACTATATAAATAGAAATACATGAAAATACAAGCATGTTTGTTTCCCAAACTCTTTACTTGAGAGAGACACTCGTAAGTTTACTTGATTATTTATGACTTCCAAGATTATTTATCCTGTTCATGTCTTTGAATGATGGAGCTGGTTGATTGATTGAGAACATGAATTAACACCAGCAAGCAAATGACAGCAGGATTACTGGGGAAAATAAAGGCCACTGTAAAATTTACTTGAGTATTAGCAACTTTTACAACTTTTGACATAATGTCAGCCAAAAAAGCGGGTGAACTGACTTTGTCCCCAACTACGCAAGATTCCTAGATCAGATAAAGCAGAATGGAGAAACCGAAACCCAGTTAATCTAAATCTCCGAATCCTGAAACTCACTCCAGGGAGAGACAAGGCCATGGGAGGTTAAGGCCAATGTGCTAAGTGAAGCATGCAGAAAGCTGGGTCTCTTCAGGAACGAAAGGGGTGGGGGGATACACAAAGCTTCACAACTCTCATAAATCAATTGAGCAAGGGTTAAACTTCCCCTTTTGTTGTGAAAGAATCACCATCAGGAGAACACACGCAAAGCACAACACCAAGGTAAAACAGCCTGGATCTGGTTGCACAGGATAGCAACAACAGAATAAGCCTCACGCCGGATAACAACTCCATGGCAAATCCATTATAGTCGCAAAATATTGGGGCAACACAAACCCAGATGTTACCATTGTAGAAATGTTGCTGTTTTCATAAAGGTCCCACATGTGGAACATTTTTGACTCAAATCAGAGGTAATCTAAGGAACTCTGATGTGGAGGAGGGGTTCAAACTAGCAGCAGACCAAGAGATGACAGGAAAGAAGGCTAGTGAAGGTAGAATTAAATGGAATAATGTGAAGAATGTACTGACAGCTTGCACATCCTGTTATATTTTGACCTGCCCTAATCCTCAAACCTCGCTTTCACAGGCAGGAATAAGGGTTTGTGTCCATTTGAAAAACTAGATTTTTGGTTTGTCTGCCTTCAAGTCAAGACGACAACAGACCAATGACCTAACATTCCTGACATGACACCATCCCCAGAGTAGTCCTTCTGAGACCCAATGCTGAACCAAGGCGGACTGAGTCTACGTTAATGGATATCGATCATCCCATTATGGTCTTTGAACTCTGACAACTCAGAAGGTTTAGCTAAGGGTCAATATTTGCATTGGCTCACGATTGCAGGTTGGCATCATCTGAAGTGTTTTCTGTAACAACACGAGCACCTTGCTGGATCAGAGCACTTGGTCACAGCTGCTGATACCTTTTAAACCCAAAAACTAGAACTGATGGCAATGGCTAAGTCATCTGTCATCACTCCTGTTTGGTGCAACAGCCACAGTATTTGGATTTTGCAGGGCCTATAAAGAGAATTTTGGCTCAGCAGTTGGCTTTTGTAGGATATTTGGCTGGATGATCCTTGCTGAGAAACCTGATGAAACTGTCCTGACGCCTTCATTAATTATTTATCATGCCTGGTGGATGAACGGCACTCTTCCGAAGGTCTTCTTTCATGGCCTCTTGTGCCATCCATACTTGTGCTCCATTTTTGCCCAGAGCATCTTCTGTTCATTTCCTTTGTCCTTCAAGTCATTCCTGTCATTGCCTATCTTCCTCTCCATAAACTTTTCTGCTTCATTTCTGGAAAATCTCTCTTCATCTTTATCTATCTTTATCCATCCTGCTCCACCAGAAGGCAATCCCCCTCTTTTGAGGCCTGGCTAAGAAATAGATCTTGTCTACTTCATGTAGATGGTCTGTTTCCTGCATCTGTTTTCTCTCTCTCTCTCTCTCTCTCTCACTTCATAAGAGCTTTTGTAGCTGTACACACTGTTCCAGCTACCCAAAGCGTACCTCTATATCCATATTATTGAAACCAAGCCTGGAATTTAGCAGGAAGTACAGCAAAATATTATTAGGAAAGAGAAACACTAAATCTCTAAATCCCAGGAAACTCTTGCTATTTCATGTTTTTCATTTTTCAAACCCAAAGCTGCATTTCTGGTCTTTAGTACATCTGAGTTTCTTGTGAAGGCACACAGGACGAGTACATTCTCACAGAGGAACTCCAAGCTGCCACAGTAAGGTAAGCCCATATGCAAGCTGTTTTAAAGCCAAACAAAGATCTGCTGTCAATGCAAGGGCTCATATTGATTCCCGCCTCTTTAAGTGAGCTCACTTTGTCATACAGTGCTCCGACACAGTCAATCAGTGACCCCGCGCTTAGCTGGAGGGCTTTGAGATTCTTTTATGACCCCCCTTTCACCTTGCCTCCCACTCCTAAAAAGAAAGAATGGTAATTAACTGATGAAGGGCTCTGTAAGATTATCCAGTCTCCTCGCCAACAACTCCAGCTCTGCCAGTGCTGTGCGGTCATGTCCCAAAGGACCATCACAGAATGGGAAACGATGGATCTCAATAGTCTATTCAACTACTCTCTTCTTTCATCCTCCATTCAACTGGAAAAAAAAAAGAGGAGAGCAGCATGCGACATTGTATACTTCAACTAGGAATGTTCTTTGATATCAGCACAAATTAGAAGAAGCACTCGCAGTGTTTTAAGACAAGAGATGAGACCGTGATTACAGTGTTTCTAAGCAAGGACACATGAATGTGGTTCTTCACCAACCACATCTGAGTTTAGAGGGCACCAAGTGCACAAACAGCCCCTTACTGTGAGCGGGAATGCATCACAGATTGAATTATACAAGAGAAAGCAAAAATAGCTGTGTGTCCCAACCCCTGAGAGTGAGAGAGGGACAGACACAGAGAGGGAAAGAGCCAAGAGAGGAAGAACAATTTGATTCAAGTTATTGTCAAAACAGATAAGCCAAGTTTTAGTGCGTAAATGGATCTGTGTTGGATGACAAACCCAATCTCATTCTCCTTCATATTATCCACCTCATTCCAATGCGTCACTGTGCTGAGGCCCCCCATAGCCGCATCCCGACCCTCTTCCCCACCCCCCAACAAGCAGACCACCCAACAGATTCATTGGCCAGCGTGATCTGATCAGGGATCCCCCAGCGGTTCTAGTATGAAGCATCACCTCCTGATGTAAACTTTCTAAATTCAAGCACATCACAACCCTTTGAGCTGAACCTACTGCTTACATACTCTTAACTTAACTACTATTATCTGTCTTCAGCGGGGTAGCGTAAGATGCACTTTTCACATCTTTTTCACTTGTTATCACATGCAATTTGTTCATGATGTCCTGTGAAGGCAGTTACAAACCACACACATGGTCCATGGATAAAGTAAAAATCAGGGGAAGAGAGTTTTCTCACCCAGAACATGCAGGACAGGCAGACCCAGGTGCGGGCTGGTCCAGCCAGGGCTGCTGGTAGGCTGAGAGAGACAGACGGCATGGTGAGCCACAGGAGTGATGCTGCTGCTGCTACAGACCAGGGACCGTGGGCTTCCTTAAGACTAGTCTGGCTAGGAGAAGAGCTGCCCTGTGCTGCAAAGCCATGACTATCCTGGATGCACAAAAACTCTCTTTCACGTGGGGCTCTTGCTTTCTTACTACTCTTTCTGTTTTCCTGCCTTTCCTCCCTCTTTCTCACTGTCTGACGTACTTTCTCCACCTCTAATTTGGTTCCTCACTGCCTCTCCTCTTTTCTCTCTGTCTCTCTCTTTCCCTCTGCTGGGGGAAGTTTCACAAAGCTTTTTTTTTTTTTTTTNGGGGGGGGGGGTGAGGCATCTCCCCCTCTCTACGGGAGCAAAGGGGGAGGGGTTTAAAAAGAAGGGGTACTCCACTTATTATCCATCTCTTTTGCCCCTCCTCTCTCTCTCATCCTATCCTTCCCTCCCTCCCTCTTTACCCCTCAAAGTCTCACCACTTTTAATTTCATTCATTCCTTGATCCCACCCTCTCCCTGTTCATCCCCCCATCCAACCCAGCNTCTCTCTCTCTCTCTCTCTCTCTCTCTCTCTCTCTCTCTCTCTCTCTCTCTCACTTTGCCTTCCATCTCACTTGTTCTCCATCTCTCCTGTGCATGTTTGTTCTAAGCCAATTTTAATATTTTATTCTACCATTATCTCTCTCTCTGTCCTTCCTTCCTATGTACTCTTAAGCTAAACCTGCACTGGCGTTCCTCCTTAAACTGGAAAACGTTCTTGAAACTCAGGCAAACACTAAAGTAATGATGTCAATGCTACACTTATATAGACTAATGCTGGAATCCATTGCACTTGGAACTCAGAAAAACCTGATGTCTGACACAGAAAAGTGCAATGGAACAGTCATGTAACTTGGAATTCCCAGTGGGAAACTCGGGAAAGATTTTCCATGTTCGACTGATCTGACATAAATGCATCTGATGTCACAAATATATTGCTGTGCACATGGTGAACAGCAACAGATTTGCCATTGCATCATTCTGTAGTTTTCAGGTTTTCTGTACTTTCTGCTGCTGTTAAAATAATTCAGGTAGATCCTCTGTAGATGTGTATAATATTCCATACTTGCTATGCAAATAGGAACTTGCTGTGGGCATCCATGTTTTTCCAAGCAGATACACTGAAACACATTTAGATCGCAACTCCGGAGAATCAATTTGGAGCTTTCTGAGTTCTGAGTACAATGGACTGCAGCATGAAGTCTGTCTTTTCTATCACTACATTTCCCGTCTCTCTGTCCTTTAAAACAAAAAAAAAAGGTAAAATGCTCAAACATTAACTACTAAAAGAGAGTTGGCCTTTCAGAATAAAATCCTTCTGCAGTTTTGCAAAATATAAGGAGCAGGCATGAATACGGCACTTCATATTTAAACAAAGGATACACAAATGTTATCAGAAACTCATTTGCTATCAAGCACTGACACAACAGTGGTTGTTTCATGATAAAATTAAATGATTTTCTAGTTTGCAAGGGTAAAATATGTGTGTGTGTTGAATGTCATCATCAACATTTTGGGACTGTCACAACACCTTCTTCACCAGTCTTCAAAACCTAACAGTTAACCATTTTCACTCTCTCCCTATTGGCTTCCGTCTGTCCTCCCTCACACATTATTTCTTGCTCAGAATAGTCGTGGAAGCTGCACATCTGTTTCCCATGGTGCCGGAGTAGTAGTGGCCCAAACCAGAGCCCCGCCCCCCTCCATCTTCACCCCCCACCACAGAGAAAGAGCACAAGCGGGGCCGGGAAGCAAAAGCCGCTTCATTAAGTTCTCACTGCTCATCAATGACCGCGTTAGCCCAAGCCTGACTCTTTAGCCACTTTAGTGTGTATTTTCGATCACATACACACATATACAGATGCGCACATGCCAACACAAGTATTGCAAACCACAATGCATTATTATGACATTATTCTGTACACAAATGTTGTCAAGAAGACTATTTGTGCAGATTCATAAATCTATATACGCAAAGCTAATTACATACTACATATATAAAGTGTGTGACATCATCCACCCAACACATAAATACACAAATTAACCAACTGTAATCAGCCGCACTTTGAACAATCAAGCAATGCGTAATCAGACACACAAACATAAACATCCCCGAAAACCACCGATGTCTCCCCCAGTCTCTCTGTGTATCTATCAATCTCACACACATACACACACACCTTCACATCTTTCTCACACACTATATAAATACACAAAACCACCCACACACCGAAACATACAAACACACTCAACAGTGGCAGCGAGGATTAATACCCTGGTATTTCCTGAAGGCCACCCCTACAGAGATGAATTCATTCCAGGAGACAATGTTAGAAAAAACCTTTAAGCCCATAACACCCCCCCACAAACACACACACACACACACACACACACATAAAACAAAGTGTCCAGAAACATTTGTCTGAGAACTTGTTTATCTTAGTGCTCCAGCTATTCTTTTATCTTTATTACTGATTAATCTATTCTAAGTTTTCAAACAATAAATTTCCAACAAAATTGCAGATGTCCATCACGTTATCTGACCTGTGGGCCATTTATTTAGGTCGGAATCAAGGACTAAATTCTTGCATTTACTGCTTGATTTGGTTCACTGTCACACATGGAAAAAATGCTATCAAACTAAAATCGAACTCAAATCTAGCAGCAGAAGTCATATGACAACACTCACTCTGCTCATTGGTCCAAAATGTCTGGGGGTAGGGGAAAAAAATCTAACAGGAAAAGGTTTACAAAGGAGGGATAACTAACATAACATGGAACTAGGATGGAATTAGGATACTTTCCTGCTCATAGTCATCATGTAGTCCAAAAAAAACCAAAAAAAAAACAAAACAAAAAAAAAACTGTCAGCCAAATCAAGAATTTGATATCAGCTCAAGCTCAATGTCTACAAAACCTCTTTCTGTATGTTGCTTCACATTATGCGAAGATGTGCAGCCATCAGACAGCTGAACAGGAGAATGAAGAGAATACTGAGCATATGCAAGCACACGCTAACCTGAAGACATGTTAGGTAAGATTGACAAGTTACAACCTTTTCAAAGCATCCATTTGCAAAAGTGTTGTTACTTAACACCTAGCCATTTCTGGTTGTAGAATACATCAGTATATCAATTATTGCTCTGTAGTTGGTTCGTTGGCAGTATGGATAATATTCAGACCACAAACAAACTGCTCCAGAGTTCATTTGGAACCAGACCTCACCACCTCCACCTCCTCGTAACAGCCTCGGTGCAGCTGCCGTTCAGACCTGCCCAACAAACTGCACCAAGGAAGAAAACGAAATCTAGTCCGACTGACCGGAACCAGACCACGTAGCTGTGAACATATCTTAATCTGTCCAACACACAAAGGTATACATTTTACAATGCTGAGGGAGGTTATCATTTCAAGAGATACTGGTTGGCCATAAAACTTTTTTTTGGCAGCTTTAGCTTCATTCTTTGGTAATTATGCAATCAAGGTATTTACAAAAAACAACAGAATAATAAATATAGATGGTTTATTCTTCAGTTTATTAGAAACAATGAAAACTTAAAAAATTATAAACTTTTAGATATGATGATTTTTACACATCTATTCACATAAGTATTTGAGTAACAGAGTGTATTTTTTTATGAAACAATTATCTGAAGTCCCCAAAATATTGCATTGTATAAACTCTTTCTCCAAAGCCTCAGGGCTAAAATTAAATTTGAATAAATGCGAGTTAATGCCAATTCACCAAAGTAATTTATCTGAAGCTTATGACATCCCTATAAAATCTGCTGTTAAATATCTTGGTATTTTTATTTCTAAAGATTCAACAGAAAGTGAAAATAATAACATCTGGAAGATAATTAATGAATGCCAGACCAAACTCAACTCCTGGTTATTAAGAGATATTAGTTTATCAGGTCGTATCTTTTTGACAAAATTGGAAAGCCTCTCTC